>DF820146.1:0-29802 GCA_000836195.1 Taphrina populina JCM 22190
TAATCTTTGCCTCCGTCATTCTACTCTATCCTGATAGCGTAGCGTGACAGTTGCTATTGTACGCGCTGAATCCGGCAAGTCAAGCTGGGGAGCACCACGGCATGCGATCGTTGCAAACAGTCTCTCGTGTCAATCATCTATGCGAAAGCAGCATACTCTTGATCTGCATCGCATGACTCGTTTTTGTAAAAAGATTGCTCTTTCATCACGCTTGAGTGCCACGGTCCAGTGAGAGCTATGACTTTTGGAGGTCTAGCCTCTGACCAGCTAGCCAGCTAGTGGCCAAGGAGTCGAGCTAGCGCCACTTTCTCGCATCTCTGATGATATGCGTGGGATTCGACCTTGTGTATTGGCATGTGTGACGCAGGTTGCAGCACGGTCGTATTTTGTTACTAGCATGTCAAACGTCGCCCCACGTACCGGTCGTATGGACTTTGTGGTCGGAGTGAATGACTCGTCCCACTTGGAATTGGTGCGCTTTGCTGCCGCAACTCTGGGAAAATGTATCTCTGCGGGGCACATATTCGCGGATTACCAGCTGTAGGCAGAGAGAGGTACAGAGCTCGAGGCATGAGAGCACCGGAGCTTAGATTGGCTACTGTGACCTAGCGCTCGTCAAATTAATCAATTCTTCGGCGATACAAGGCTCAAAGATACGCATTGTCATGGATGCCTTTGGACCACATCCGTCTTCCGCTTTCGAGGGCTACTACTCAAAATTCGACTTGCCCTCTGGTGGCCATCTAGCACTTATCATATCTTCAGTCAGGGATGGCAAATCGAAACCCCATATGGTATCCGTAACGTACGTCTCGAAAGACAGCAAAGCGCAATGGCAAAGAGAGTACTGGCCAGACTCCATGGCCTTCGAGAAGACTAGGGAGGATGACTCCGCCTTTGTGATGCGCGTACCTGGCATCGGCACGGTTCATTGCTCTGCCACACGCGAGATCTATGCTCTGCAAACAAGTGATTTTGAGCTTCATGCGGAGACACAGGGTTCGTCACGACAGCCGTGGATTTCGGGAGACGTCAATTCCACCCCCGCAGGACTACTGGTGTACGCGCCATTACCGATGCACTGGCACGTTCATACCTTGTCCTCCTTGACAAAATTCCAGCTGAATTATCATGCGCAAAAAGGAGAATTGCCGATACACAACCTAGATCAATCTGGAGACTGTACAGTGCATCATGAAAAGAACTGGGCCGTCAGTTTCCCGAGTAAGTATATATGGATTCAGGCATGGGATGCCGAGCGTAAGAGAGGCCTTTGTGTCGCTGGAGGAGAACTATTTCCTGGAGTCGAAGCTTACTTGCTTACGTACACGCATCGCTCAGCAAACTCAGCTACCAGTGTGACACTCTCGCCGCCGTGGACGATTGGTTTCTTTGGACTCAGTCCCTTTTGTACTTCGAGGCACTCATACGTGGACGGTCAAGTGGACTTGGACGTCTCTAATTTTACGACACGCATCAAGATTGAAAGTAGTGCACCAAAAGGTACTTTTTTCGAATTGAGTGCTCCCTTACCTGAAGGACACCGTCCTCATTTCGCCGCACAGTCATTTGCAGCCACGCACAAGGTAACAATTTATACACGCTCATGGCCATGGCAGGCGTGGACTGTGAGAGACGATGATTACTTCCAACAAGGCAGCCTTGAGTTTGGAGGAGGATACTATAATGAATCGAGCAAGAAGAGGCAATAGAAAAGGACTAACGGGGCGTGCGGTTTTGGCAGTATATAAATGAAAGTATATAATGATCCCGGGCGATAATTGTCAATACTTATAATCTTTTATCGTGATAACATCGCATTCCCTCTTCCAAATTGCCTGCTTGCTCCTCAAACAGAAGCTAGTAGAAATCACCATAATTACCCACGACAGACACGCCAAACGCAAATGTGACGAGCGACGCCACGATACCACCGACTTGCCTTAGTTTGTCAAATTCAGCGGTAACTTGTTCACCATTGACTTCACCCTGACTGACGCGCCCAATCTTCTCGACTTGAGACGACCCAAGCAGCTCAGACACGATTGCGGCGATGGTGGAGGAGAGGCATGCATAAATCAAGTAGGGATGACGCGCTTGGGAGTGCGACAAATAATAGCTTGTTGCGAGAGACGCCGCCAATGTTCCTGACGCAACAGTCATGATGCGCGACCCAAGTCGCTGTTTATGTGTCAATTTGGAAGCTGTTTTCGCCGTGGATAAAGTCGACATGGTGGGCGTGATGATAAATGGTACTGCAATGGCGTACCCTGAAAGTAAGCCGAGACCTAGTGTAGAAATGACTTTAATGGCAGACACTGCCGTCGTCATTGTCGAAGGCATTGCTGCGTTGTACGCTTCGACTTGCTCCAAAGTCCTCCTGCTCAAATCTGCTGTATGTGTGTATACAAGTGATGTTTGCCGCAGTTTGAAGAAGAAGAAGAAAAGGTGGAGGCGCGCCACACTCTCTATGCATATACGGGATACTCACAAGCTATAGTCGGGATATAGTGGACCGTGACTCGACATGCTTGGTGCCTGATGGGCTTTCATCAAGAATGCACCACAAAGTTATGCTGTCAATGAAAGACCAACGAATATCGCACTGCAGTATATCACGACATGACAGAAGACTAATGAGACAATATGATTACAATCACTGTAGTTTACAAGATCATAGCTTTGATCCGCCAGAAGATTTGACGTACCGGTACAGCGCAATGATGAAACCGGCACCAAACATGTACTTGAGGACTTTGAGGAGGAAACTCGGCTCGGAGTAGTCTTTGTTCCAGTACTTTTTCGGCACAATCATGGCATGAGTCTTGATCTTCGAGGGCGTGTAAGGCGCGTATCGCACAGCAATCAAGTGCTCCATCCACCCAGGCTGGTTGATTACAGTCTTGTAGTGCGTAAAGGCATTGAAGCCTGCAAGACCGTTGTGCGAGCCATGTCCACTTTCCCCTACACCACCGAATGGCATGCCCGTCATGGCGCATTGGTGCATCACGTCATTCACCATGCAACCTCCGCTCGAGACTGAAGTAAGTAGCTTTTCCTGCTCGGCTTTGTCGTTGGAAAAGATGTATAATGCAAGAGACTTGTCACGAGCCTGAAGCATGGTGATGGCTTCTGACAGGCTGCCAACTTCGAGCATCGGCAAGAGTGGACCAAAGATTTCTTGCGAC
Organism: Taphrina populina JCM 22190; assembly: GCA_000836195.1. Lineage (NCBI taxonomy): Eukaryota > Fungi > Ascomycota > Taphrinomycetes > Taphrinales > Taphrinaceae > Taphrina > Taphrina populina. The sequence continues at coordinate 3,189 of DF820146.1, forward strand.
ATGAGAGAGTCATTCTCTGTGACATTAGCCACAAGTGTAGGCTCAATAAGACGTTGCGAAGCATCAGTATATCCTCCAGCCACGATACTTCCCTTCGTGTCAGCGAGTAATTTCTTGATTCGCTCAAAGTGATTGGAATTGACAATTCTAGTATACGTGCCAGCATTCTTCCATGACTCGTTCGGGTAGAACTCTGCAACCTGTTTCTTGAACTCTTGCACAAACTTTTGCTCGAGTCCGGGAGACGTGAAAAGTATAAAGTCCGGAGCAACACAGGTCTGACCGGCGTTGGTGACTTTTGCCCAAGCAATACGGCGGGCAGCCAGCTTGAGATTAGCAGATTTGGTGATGACTGTGGCATTTTTCCCACCAAGCTCGAGCGTCACTGGAGTCAAGTTCTTGGCGCCAGCGGCAGCTATGATTCGACCAACGGCACCGCCCCCGGTATAAAAGATGGTGCTCCATCTGTGCTCATTCAGTAAATGAGTTGTCTCGGGGATGGCGCCCTGAACGACACGGTAGCAGTCCGTATCGAGGTTCCGATGAATGACATCCTGCATCACGGCAGCGCAACGTGGGGCCAATTCGGAAGGCTTCAGAATGGCAGGGCATCCAGCAGCAATCGCACCAATAAGAGGACCAAAAGTGACAAACAATGGATAATTCCAGGCTCCAATGATGAGAGACACACCCAAAGGCTCTTTGTGAACTTTAGGGAAAGTGAGGTTGAATGGGAAGGCCGCAGATCCGGAGTCGGGCTTCATCCATTTCGGCAATTCATGCAAAACCTCAATAATCTCTCCCTTGAGTGTAGCAATTTCCGTCAGATACACTTCGTGCGACGGTTTTCCAAAATCCTGACCCAAAGCGTCCGCAAATGCTTGAGTATTGTCTTCAAGAGCTTCAAAGAGTTTCTTGAGCTGCGTTTTTCGGTAATTCAACGGCTTGGTTCTGTTTGATAGAAATGCAGTCTTGGCTGTTTGTACATAGCGATCGATATCCGATGTTGAAGTGGCGGTAAACTGTGCGGGATATCTTTCTATCGTCAGCTTACACTTCTCTACGCTTTTGGAGATGAGGCTTACTTTGCTGGCATATTGTGGTGAGTGTACTGAACAAGAGTTGATATGATACACGAGTGCAGACAGCAGCAGGGAATTTAAGTAGAAGGCTATGAGTCAAATCTATCTGAACGAGTCAAAAATGCGGGGACCGAGGCCAGCGCGTGTGATCAGCTTGGCCAAAAGATGAACCAAACTGAATTGAACCTGGGCGGCTCGCGTAGGCAGAATTCCACAAAAGAATTCGCCAAAATCGCTGCGGTTCACTTAATGCTTCCGAACCGCTTTAAATCGTAACTGTCGTATCATCACGGGAACGGGTTATGGCTAATCGAACCGCTCCAATGGCCAGATAACAGCGAACTGAGTCTAGTGGCCAAGCAAGAGTCAGAGTTGGGGAAGAAACGTCACTTCCCAAAGCAGAGAAGAAAACTGTGGTAATGACTAAAGCCGACAAGGTGTTCTGGTCAATTCTGTATCGAGGAGGACTTCACTGCTCACAGAGGAAAATGAAAGCAAGTGGTGCGATTTTTACAGCGATACCAAACATTTCTGTTCAATAGTGTGAATAACTACGAGCCAAGATCTTCGCGATGACTATAATTTAGACTGTGCAGAGCCCTACTTACTGATTAGGTCAGTGATACTCACGATGAAATTGGAAAAAGTCATACCTCCTTGGTAGCCATGAATTTGATCAAGTCAACAACACGCTTGGAGTATCCGTACTCATTGTCGTACCATGAAACAAGCTTGACAAATTGAGAGTTGAGCGCAATACCAGCCTTAGCATCGAACACTGAAGAGCAGGTCTCTCCAACAAAGTCCTGGGATACAAGCTCTTGGTCAGTGTAACCCATAATACCCTTGTAGTCTCCCTCAGAAGCCTTCTTGATAACAGCCTTGATTTCGTCGTAGGAAGCTGGCTTCTCCAATCGACAAGTAAGGTCAACAACCGAGACATCAGTAGTAGGCACTCGGAACGACATTCCAGTGAGCTTTCCGTTAAGGGAAGGAATGACTTTGCCAACAGCCTTGGCCGCTCCCGTCGAGGAGGGGATGATGTTGTCAGAAGCAGTACGACCTCCTCTCCAGTCCTTGGAAGAAGGACCGTCAACAGTCTTTTGGGTTGCAGTGGTGGCGTGAACTGTGGTCATCAGACCCTCAGTGATTCCAAAGTTGTCGTGTATGATCTTGGCCAGTGGAGCCAAACAGTTGGTAGTGCAGGAAGCGTTGGAAACGACTTGCATGTCTGGTTTGTACTGGTCCAAATTCACTCCACAGACAAACATGGGTGCATCGGCAGACGGGGCAGAGATGACAACGTGCTTAGCACCTCCAGCAACGTGAGCCTTCGCCTTGTCAATCGTGGTAAAGACACCAGTTGACTCGACGACAGCAAAAACGTCGTGCTTTCCCCATGGGATCGAGGAAGGGTCCTTCTCAGCGTAACAAGCTATTTCATGTCCGTCTACCACTAGTTTTCCATTGGCGGTATGGACATCACCAGGGTATCGACCGTGAGTAGAGTCGTACTTGAGCATGTAGACCATGTACTCAAGGTCAATGAAGGGATCGTTGATAGCGACTACCTCAACATCCTTCTCGAGAAGAGCATTTCTGAGGACACTAAAGACGTAAGCATGCAGAATAGATAGGGATGCTAGAAGATGTCATACATTCGTCCGATTCGTCCGAAACCATTAATACCACTTGGCGAGAGTCAGCATCACAGAGCAGGGAGCGCAAGAAGTGTGACTTACACTTTGACCATACTTGCTAGTTTGAGGAAAGTTGAGGATGCAGAGTGGAAGATCTTCTTGAGAGAGTGGGAGTGGGAGAGTGGAAGGTGGGAAGTGACGGGGCACTCATCCTCGATAAACCGCTCGGCTAAGCGATTGGGACGTCCATGGTTAATACACACTCGTCTCAGTAGCTGTGAATCAAAACGACTGTTGTCTTACTATCTCGTACGCACCTGTGAGCACTTTCCGACGAATACTGTATCTAATGACAGTACCCGTAGAGTATACTATGGCACGCTCATCCTGGGATGAAGATACACCCTCTCAGCCACGTGCTTGACCATGAAGCATATCGATCTGCAGTGTGACATTAAATTAACTTCCTTCATACATGCCACAACTATACTACCTTGTCTGTCATCCCTCAACATCTCTGTTGCAGATTGAAGCTCTGTTTTAGCTTATTTGAGCACGACTGCTTCTTAGTCATCGAGTTTCAGTCTTATGCTGTGGCTTTCGACTCGGGCCTTGACTCTTGTTCGCTTCACTCTACTTGTACTGAGCCTCTCTGAGTACACTTTTGCCAACAGCGAGAAAGTCGTGTTCTATGCTCCGCAAAGCACCGAGCTAGCGAACCATAAGCTACCTGTGTTGGCGCCCACGGCACAATCCAGGACAGGTAGATTAGTCTACGAGCTCGAGTTGCCACAATCTTCTACTCATGGAAGCTTGGCCTCGATTGATCAGTGGTTTCATATCATTGGACTCGGAGCTAATTGGAAATATGAGCTGCGAACGTGCTGGCCTGCTATCGTACGCTCTTGAATTGTGCTTGTGGAGTTGTTTATTAACGGTGTAGATGCCCACAATTTTCGATTTCGTAGTATGCGATGAATCGACTTATCTGATGGAAAATCAAGCTGTCAGTCGGGCAAAGCCAGAACCGTCCCATCACTCTGGTTCACAAATATTTTTGAGGCTAAGGGCTCGCCCGGATTTTGTTTCTCACAAGACAGATATCATGACAGCCTCTCCTACAGTGAAGTTTGAACTAGTACTTGACCCACTGCTATTCGGATGTCTTCCACGTAGTATTCTTGGCACTGTTGTGCTTATTCTCTTCACAAGCATGATCGGTCACACAGTCGTGGCCCCGAGGATTTTATCAATCATGGACGATCTCATTCGCGGAAAGCGACAGAAGTTCGTCCGAATCAAGTCACACTGAACACTAGTGGAGGAGAAAAGACCAAGACCTTGCTTCGCAGCAATGTGAGTGGCTCAAAATGTGAGCAGAAAAGGGTGGCTGCAATGGCACAAGTTCTTCTTCCATGCCCGCCCTGTACAGAACAAAGCTAATGGTGCATGAACACTCTATTGTCACAAGGCAAAGTTGATGGTGCATGGAAAGTACGGGTACGCTGAAATGTAAGATTCTTTGTATCCCGGTCATTGTTTTGATTGTTGATGTTCTTTGTCATTCGGCAACGACTTGAAACCATCAAAGGATCGGCCGATTTTCTCTCAAGGTCAAGCATCGAAACCCGTGCGCGCTACTCAGGCCTCTTCTTTAGAGCAGTCTTTGGATCTCTTACGCTAACAAAACTGCTTGGAAATTCGTACGCCAGTGGCTTTTGCGGCGAGATGGCCAAGTCTCTAAAACCAAATAGTTTCACAGCGGAGAATGGCACAGACCTTCGCAAAGAGACGAAGAAGTGCCACTTACGGCTGATGTAAAGATGACAGGACAAGAAACATTGTGTCAAGATAACCTTGTAAACAAAACAACACTTTTCATATAAAAATGAAAAATCCGCACCACGGAATATCTTGAGGACGTTGTCGCGTTGAACAATGGTTACGTCTTCCGCAGTCCAGCGTATTGTGAGCGGGTTACCAAGACAAACTATGCGAAGTACGACAATGGCAAAAACAACGCACGGATGTCATCGACCCGCGAGTCAGGTGTCAGCGGTGCCCTGTTGGTATTTTCTTTACAGCGAATGCAGGTTCGGTGCGCGATGCGTAAATGCTCACATCAATGCAACACAACTTCGGGACAGGCATTCACACAACACTCAGTCTCAACATACGTTATCCCAAATTCAGCCTCTAATGAACCATCACATTAGCGACAAGAACGACATGGATTATAGCTATAGGACAGCCAGGTCATCCATTTCTGACCGCACGGATGCGACAAGCCAGGTACACAATGAGACTTGGCCACCTTCAACACAACCGACGGCGGTGATGACGAGGGAGTCCTTACATCGTCGCGTGATTTCAGTCGAGGCTGCCATGAGTTCTGAGCATGAAGACACGCGCATGCTGGCATGTCTGGATCATGACATTCGTGCTTTTGTGGAGGAGATTGACCTGACCATGTAGCGATGGGGCGACGGGGACTTTACACTAGGCTAGGATTCAGTGTCTTTATGATCAGTTGAATCTCTACAGAACGATGCAGGTACGTCTGATGTCAGATCCCTTTATGCGCAGAAGAGCTCTATGGCGACCAAGCCCAATCAGAAATTGTAATTGTGGTCAAGCAATTGGAACATTGATGGACAATGCAGATTTACTCTAGAATGTACTCACAAAGGCCAGTGGTAATGATGGGTACAGTCAACTATGAACGAAAATGATACATCTTGAACTGTCAGGACATTGTTATGCATCTAATCATTTGTGAGGTCCGACCTATACGTTGAGCAGCTTATTTAAGCCTTTTGAGAGGCAAAATACTCCTCCCACAAATTCCCCACCTTTTCCCGCCTCTAGATGGCATTTGCCGTTGTACCGAGCTTATTATTAGCAATAAATCTTGCCTATCCCTCTTTGTATTTCAGGCACAGCACGACAAGGACCAGGAACAATCAAGCAATGAGTGACTGTGCGTTTTGCGACATTGTAGCGGACCAGAGCAAGGCACACATTGTTTTGGCTACACCGACGTTGCTTGTGTTTCTGGATAGATTGCCACTCACAAAAGGCCATATCCTCATTATTCCAAGACTGCATTACCCGCACTTGCCTACTTTCCCAGCACACGTCTCTAGTCAGCTAGGTGGCATCTTGCCTGCCCTGAGTGCGGCACTCACACACGTCACTGGTGTGGATGATTTCAATGTTATTCTCAATAACGGAGAACGTGCAGGCCAAACAGTGAATCACGTCCATTGGCACATGATTCCTCGACCAGGAAACGGGAAATGGAACATGTTTGCGCGAGGCGGACCGCGCGTCGAGGAACTCGATGATGACGAAGCTGCTGTGCTTGCTTATGAGCTTCGAGAAGCGCTCGGTCATAAATTGTGGCAAAGTCGAGAAACCGGTTTGAGTAATGGGTGTGGTGTAGCTGATGCAGACGCCGGATTTGCTGAAAGCAGAATCAAGTTATGAGGCGGATGGCAGCGATTCGTTTTTGCGACAAGGTTGAGCATGCTAAAATGATGAACTACGATATTGACTAATGAAGAAGATGCCAACGCTTCTTTTGTCCCTGCTGCTGCTGTACTGCTTATGAAATCAAGTTTGCTGCTGTGTTGCTGTTGCTCGTGAATTTCCAAAAATCACATCTTGGTGTCTTTAAATCTCTGCCATAATCTGAGCTCTTGCACCTTTGCAAACTCTTCCTCTGTGATCGCAAAGGTAAAACCCACAGGAGAGGCAAACGAATCTGGAGGCGTCCATGGGCCCCACCTGATTCCAGGTGTTTTCTTTGAGGCAGGGCTTATGTGAGGACTCTCAACAGCATGAGAAAGTGGTGCTTTCGTTTGAGAGTGAGTGACGGAGAGGTCTTTGCAACGTCGTGCCAGTTGGTCGATGGGATCGAACGGATTAAAGTTGTTCATCGCTTTAGTGTCAGATTGCGGTGCGCGCTTGTTGTTTTGATCGATAGTTGCAGAGTCGCGTAATTGACGCTTGCAAGTGGAGAAAATTGTGACTGCAGAGAAGTGAGTAAAGCGGATCGCTAAAGAAGATTAAGTACTGTAGGAAGGTCATCAACCAAGAGTCATGCTCAAGAGTTATAAACTCATGATTAGACTGAGAATGACTCATAAAGATCAATCTCCACAAAACCTGTGAAGCGAATTCTTTTTTTTCTCATGAGACAGAAGAGCACCTGCTTTTCTATCTTGCCATGGCAGAGAGACTAACATTGATCTCAAGATGCAATAGAAAGCTCAAGGAGAATCACGGCAAGTCATTTCAAGGTCTAGCCAGCTAGATGTCTGTTTTAGCGAATTGCTGCCGCAAAACGGTCTTCTTGTTATGGTAGAAGCACCGACACAAAAGTGGCTCTAACATGACACACCAGACTGCAAATACATTGGTCTACAAGACAAGTCAAATACAGATTCACAAAATGACAATCTCCTTGGTATATGGTTCTTTTCCTCATTGCGTGGTATTGTTTGTGTTCGGGTTTTCAGGCCGTCCTACCTAAGGATTATTACCATTCTAATGAATCCGAATGGTCCCAACGTGCTTACATTTGTCCGTATCCTCCTTAAAAAAGTTAGTCATGCATAGAATGATGGACGTAGCGTATGTGACGTACCAGTTCCTTCAGCCTCTAGTTTCGCATAGTATGCATCCCGTGTACGAACGGAAGGAATGTGGTAGCCAAACCAAAATGCGTATCCGCCAGTAATGCCGAGCCCAAAGGCGACAGAAAGATCGACAATAAGTCTCTTTCGCAATTTTCCTGTTTCGAGATCAGATTCTGTGTCTACAACAAAGCGAGCTGCAACAAGGTCATTTCTTCTAGTGGGCAGTAAACCAACCAACATTCGAGCGGAACAGTCGTGAAGGCATCGCAGCTGAATGCCTCTGCATAACAAGAATGACAGCTTTCGCGTCATGCATTGCATGCCCGTTTGCGGAAGGCTTATGTGCCAACAATCGGAAGAAAAAGGACCTTGTTGAGTGTCACGGTGTTATTTACCGGTGATTGGAGCGATAGCCATGATATTATGAATGAATGATTCTGCGACACAAGTAACAAACACTGGTCGCTCAGGAAATGCTTAGAGGATGGCAGCTCCAAGGTTGGTGTACAGCTCAGAAACGAAATCGCAATGGAATCTTCCCGAATGACCCTAACTTGTGGAACCTCTTCAAGCTCATGCACACAAAAACAGTTTCTTTCCAATTGCGCAGGATGAACGCATCTCGTCCTTAACCCATATGAGCCTCAAGCGGCAGCTGAGTCCTATAAGCATGGATATGGATATGGACATGTCCTCTCTCTCGTCTGGTTTGCCCCGACCAAACGCTGATATCGTCACTCCAGCATTCAAGGAGGCGGCGCTGAGTTTGACGACACTTTTCAAAGCCTCACAACAAACTCGACAAGCAGGTTATGTAGACGCAATTGACGACATGTACAGGTTATTTATGAGTCAAGACTCTGTAGATGTTGAAGGGATGCGACGCTGGCTCGATATGCGGAGAAGGAAAGAGCCAAGCAGCGAAGTTGAGGAGAGCTGCGAAGAGACAACATCTCACACGCCAGTAGCAGCAGTGGCAACGAATGGGATGGTCAGTGACAAACACAGAGATACCTTTGATTTTGACACGAAATCAGGAGTGAACTCCGTGGAAACACCTCGACGTCTTTCACCAGCACGACGATTCGGACGACAAGATTCGAGTGAGTCGCGAGAGGCGACAGACCAGCGACGTGACAAGGCTGGCATTAAACGACGTGTCTTTACTGGTGCAGATGCTGTCATAGACAGTCACAAGCGTTCGAGGTTTTGAGTTTTTTTAAGGATGCCCAAGTGGTATGCATGGCGTTGATGAGGGAATGCTGGGGAAGAATTGTTGTACACTATAGGTCAAGCATCAATCAATACAGATAGCGCGCGAGTTTCTGGTAAGCGTCTTGGCACAATAGGAAAAGATATGCTTTTGTCTTGCTATGACATGATTACTCTATGGCACAATCTTGCGATGTGGGTCCATGTACATTTTGAGCGCTTCGTCAGTGACTTCACTTCGTCGTTTCTGGAACTGCCCGACAAAGTCTTGCAGAACGGCAATACATTCCTTTTTCATTTCTCCTGTGAGTACTTTGCCTTGCCTGTAACCAGTCTTCAACTCTTCCAACCGTGCATCGTCCTCCATGAAAAATGTCAGGTATTGAAACGGCACATCAACGTCTGGATTGCCGCCATGCTCACGGTGAAGTTCAAGTGTGTCGCCGCCACCGCTGAACGCATGTTTGTTAATTTTGTCCTTGATTTTCTTGGGTGTGTCATTCATAAAGATGGCGGATGAGTCGATCGAAGCACTCATCTTTGTGCCTGGACCTTGTAAAGCGGGAAAGAAGACTGAGTGAATCAATGCTGGCTTCGGACATTTGAGTTTTGCGGAAACGTCTCTCGTCAGTCTGAAATATGGATCCTGATCTATCGCACAAGGAATCAGACACGGGACCTGCGTATTTGACCCGAAAATGCTAGGGAAGGAAGATGAGAATGCTGGTGCAGCTTGAATAGCGACAAAGTGCGATTTGCCAACATTATCTGTTCCCTCGAACCCAAAAGTGGATCGAGCTTGATTGTACGTTATGCACCGGCTGATTCGCACCACATTACGGTAAAATTCCCCGCCTACAAAATCTGTGTCTGCAAAGATAAAGGTCTTTTCCGGGATGAAACCGACTGCTATGATGTCCTTGGCATTGTCCATAGTGAAGCGGTAAGTCTCCTCGAGCGTCAGTGCACCCTTGAAAAGGTACTTTTCATCGTCCGTCATCTGAACCACGAGTGGACACTGGAAGACGCGTTGCAACCATGCCGTAAAGACAAAGGGAATCATATGTCCCAAGTGCATGGAATCGCTGGACGGTCCTCTGCCTGTATACAAGTAAAACTTTTCACCCTTTTCGAATCTGTCCAAAAGTTGTGTCAAATCTCGATGACTGAAAAACGCACCGCGTCGCAATAAGATGTGCGGTGTGTGTCCGGTCAGTCTCTCAAATCTTTCCAGGAGCGCTTCATCGATTTGTCTGGTACCAAACTGTTGAATCAATTTTTTGTAGTCGATAGCAATCTGTTTGCCGTCCACAATTGCTCCTTCTACTTTCCATGGATCAATCACCTGTTCAGCAGAATCAGAAGTCTTTGGATCGACCAAGGAGATGGTCTCTATGGGGATGGGAAGGTCCTCTGCGATATTTGAGGCCATGCGAACTGGCTAAGAATTATTGTGCGTCTTCCTGAGCAACAAAAGTAACGCTTCAGATTGTTGGATTGTATAGGTTGATTAAGTACAAGATAGCAGTTGCTAAATCTACAGGATCTAATCGATCTGCAGTATCCATTTCGCTGGAAAGAAAATTAGTGTGGAGAAATTTGTTCAGGCAGAGATGAGGGTTATGCAGTAGATTACTAGGGTATCACTTGGTTCTTCCTTTCTTGATAGCGTTGAGACTTTTTTTTTTTTTATTGAATGCTGCGAGAAGGGTCCAGAGGGGATTGCAGTCAGGCGATCGCCACGATATTTGTTTTGCGTCCCTGATGTCGTCTGCTTTTATGAGGTGCACAGATCAATACTAGAGAAAGCCCCTCGATTTCAATGGGATAATGCTTGTGAATGTCGTTATAAAGTTCTTCTATAAGATATAGAAAGTCATGCACACTAGGAGTGCGCGGTGTATTACACAATGCTCTCGAGTTCACGAGCATAACCAAGTGTTTGTGAAATGAGCACTTCTCTCATACTTTCCACGGTACCGTCATCTTCCCCATCAATCTGCATAGCTGCTGCACCACCACCGGTGGCAGAACTAGGTATCGCCTCTTTCTGCGGAAAAACAATACGCCCATTCTCAACCAACCACCCAGAATCCCCCGCGAACGATTGCGCTTCTTTTGTGTTTTTCAGCATCAAGAGCGACTTCAAACTGCTGATTGGCAACGACGCGTACGCTGACTCTGAGCATTCCGCAATTTCAGAACGAACGGATTTATTGAGACGATCGCACCAGAGTCCAAAGGACCTGCTAGGAGGAGCATTCAACAACTCCCGAACCTCTTCGTAAGAACCTTCCATGAGCCCTTGTTCCACACGTCGAACCCATTGTATCTCTTTACTCTCTAGACTCGACTCGGGCAATGATTCCAGCTCTGTATGGAAATCCCCCCTTTTCGTTTCTGCAAGCAGGCTAACGAGGTATAAGGCAATAATGGTATTTCTATTATTTGATTGTGATCGGGACATATAGAGAGGCCGCAGTTGCTGATAACATTTGAAAAACTCTTGTATATCCTGCTTGTCTGACGCCGCGAAAGCTGATTTCTCCAGAATGTTGACTATTTCTGCAACATTGCCTGATTCATAGGCCTGCAGCAAAGCGTTGACCATGAGATAATTGTCCCGTCTCGCAGGGAAGACTAGCGTACGGAGAGTGATGTGAGGAACGTAAGTGTACAGGTCTTTGCAGAGGTTCGGAGAGACAGGTAGATAATCACGATATACGTTACTGACTCTCAAACTCTAAAGTACGCGTTGACACAATTACGACGCACATTAAGCAAAACCCTAATTTCCGCCCAATAAACCCAGGACATTGCATCAGACAAGGAAGTGCTCCAGGTGTCTATGGTCACAGCAAATAGAATAAACCCTGTGAGCCTAGAGATACTGTACCTCCAATCTCGAGATTATTCATCACTTTTATCGTAATCAATAATGTCCGGCTATAAGAATGGTCTCACGCATGCAGTTAAATCTTGACAAGAGTGATCATTCAGACATATCAAATAAGCACTTGTAGTAGCGCTTGCGCTTCTGCTGCGTCACACAAGAAACAAACGTTTGGAAATTTGGCTGCTTTGAATGACGTGAGACCAAGATGACTGACTTCCATTTACCATATCTACCATGAACATTGCACACAGGCTGCCCTTTGTGCCATGTGAACCAATACGTCTAGAATATCGCATTGACCAAGTCACTTCCAACTATGACAGTCAGTAAATCAAAATTAGTTCAACATAGTGTGACATACTGGTTGCTCCAGCACCAAATATGGCAGCGTTGCCGAGCTTGCTCCCGATGGAATGCAGCTTGCCACTCTTCTTGTCTTGTACCACAGTCAATGGTTGTTGTGCTTGTTGCGGTGGTGCCCCAGTCTGAGCATAGTTCACTTGAGTATTACTATTGGGCGGTGGTGGAGCATATTGGACAGGGACGTATTGTTGTGGGTTATACTGGCCTGGTTGGAGAGAAGGATACTGCGCAGCTTGCTCGTAAGGCACTTTTTCAAGCGGCCGTCCCGTCTCTGAAGTCTTCTTCACATAATTGCTTGGAAACAAGCCTTCGTTGCCATGACACGAGCCTTTCCACCAATCTACACATGTTAGCAGCACATCCATCATGGCATCATAAACACCAACCATTGTTGACATATTCCAAAATTACGATATGATCACCGGTACGAAAGCCAAGATCTCCTGCATCTGTTCCTGGAAAGTCATACAATGCTTCAGCTTGCCCAACTCCATTATAGGCTGGTGGCATTGGAGACGAGGTACGACCGGCACCTGTCGGCGCTGCGGGAACCTTTCTGGCCTCTGTGGACTGTGGTGGAATCGTGTTTGTCTCACTGTTGAGATCGAGCTTATTGAGGTTTAATGTCGCCCCTGATGTTTCACCGCGATACCTGCGTGGAATTTTTGCAGTGACAGCCTCATAGTCGGCATCGGAAATGACTCCTACATCAACGAGATACCCAAGGTCTGTGTAGATTTGACCAATTGTCTAGTTTCTCATGTCAGCACAAGCAGGAGAATCATACGAGAAGGCGCGCGCACCCTGTTGATGTATGCAGCATCTGTACCGACCATGATCCCCTGGCTAATGGAGAGGCAAGTACACAATTGCAAGTGCCGGATGAAGTCAGAGTCTTGTCCACATGTCACGTGCATGTCTTGGCACGGCAAGAATCTCAAAAGTCTTCATGTGAACAAGCGCAAGGCCAATGTGGACTGCACGAAAGGTTATGCCAAATCTCTTCATATGTCACAAGCAAGATATTCTCCTTTGTACATTTCCCGTCCATACGAAGAAATGACGCTGTACCTTTCGGAGAACCCGATATAGTCACAAAATGATTGCTCCGAGTGTACCAGATTTTGCGAATCTTCAAAGGGGTCAATGGAGCAACAGCTCCTTGCTACGCTGCTCACAATTGTCGCTGTCGTGAATAAGGATGCACCGCTTTGCAGATAGCTTTGAACGTGTTCAATTGCTCACTCCAATATGTAATTTGTTGACTACGTCAATGGGCATGCTGTTGGAACTTGGCAAACCTCAAGGTAGCTTTCTCAAGGCATGATAGGAGGACCATGCTGGCAGAAACATTTGCATTACCCGGACTGATTTTCTACCTGGCGAAAATATTCGCTGCTGGCTTGTGAACATTATTCCCCTCACTATGTTCGAAGATCTTCAGAGGCCCACGCTTTTGTCTTCAATGGATCCACCATGCGAGCAGGTTCTACGTGTGAAGAATCTTAAAAGAACAATAACACTTGTTTGAGGCCATCAGGATTTCTACAATCGCTAGCAGACCTTGGAAGCACCTTCACAATATGCAACCAGGGTTCATAGAGTAAATGAGCTTTCCAGAAACTGTTGTCTTTCAATAGAACATCAATCATGACTTTCGATATTTCGCGGAAGGACACGTTACCCTAGATTCTCTCAATACAAACCCCATTAATGTGAGACTGACGCGCTATGATCATTATGCATAGAAACCATCTTACTCATCTGCTACTTGGCTCGTGCTGTGTCTTGTTCCAGTATGCATCTGGTTGCTATAGTTGCATCATGTCTGAGCTTCTTATCATGCACAGCCGCACGTACGTTTATTGTCACCACGCCACGTGCAAAGTTAATCATTCCTATACAGTAAAATTCGACCTTGAGGCAGTTCAGGCAGGGTATGTGAAGAGTCGCTGCATCAAGGACTATGTCGCTGCAGATACGCTCGTGGTGGTGACTGCATGGATCAGTGGTACACAAGGCGATGGTCAAAAAGTGAATCTCGAAATAGGCGATACCAATGGCAACCAGTACGGTCGTCCACGCAACGTCTTTGGCGAATCGCGCTCTGCGTTCACCATTCATGAAGATACTTACATCACCGTCTGCTTTACGAACGAACTACAGCCTGGCGCAGTACAAGGCGCGAGCAGACATGTCGAATTAGACATCAACATTGGTGCAGACGCGCTCGACTGGTCTGCCATCCAAAAAGCCGAGAAATTACAGCCCATGGAAGCAGAACTCAGGCGGATAGAATCGACTCTACAGGAAGTTGTGAGTGAAATGGAGTACTTGAAAACGAGAGAACAACGATTGCGAGACACGAATGAAAGTACGAATGAGCGCGTCAAAGGATTTGCTATCCTGGGCATGATTACTCTAATCGGCAGCGGTGTTTGGCGTATGTGTTCAAGATCTGTACTGCAAAGCTCAAATCATGACTAACACAAAATAGAGGTATTTTACTTACGGCAATATTTTCAGCGCAAGAAGCTCATCTGAGGTGGGAAGTCCTTTATTGGGAAATCGACCGATCTTTGTCGCAATTGACTTCTTGGCTACAGTGAGCTCTAGTAGAGAGAAAAACTCCTGGTGGGTCTTCTTTCTGCATGGTCGGACTGAGCAGCTTTTATGATGTGCCAGACACGGTCGGCTATATATAGTACACACACAGAATAGCGAGAATATCTGGGATACTTACTTCAAGAAGTCGACACATATAGTATTGCAAATCTAGCCAAAGCCTACGATGCCATTTTGTCAAATTGATGAAGTTATAGGGGTTAGTCCTTCGAAGGCTCTCGGCTGGATCGAAGCAGTCTAATGTACAACCATGGTACATTCAAGAACACAAGTCTACTCAATTCTATATGCCCAAGCTAGATTTTTCCAGCGCCTGAACTATAGACTAGGCCATTTCCTGACGCGCTCTCGACGAACCTCGACTGCACTGGCTGGCACGCTAGGACTACAGTGGAGACATTGGACGAAGCAATGCTGGAAATCGATTGATCCGCACGCTCGTATGTACATGTTCCGTTTGAGTGATCGTCAATGCAATTCACAGACTTGCCTTGTCGCCCTTTATCATTCGTGGTATCGTGATCTTCCAGTAGCAGAGAATATTGACTAGAGGCACACGAAGTGTTCATGGTCGTGTGCATGCCATTTGCTGCTATATCATGTCTTGTCCCCTCCTTTAATAAAAACTTGTCGTTTTCCGACATTTGGTTTGTTACAGATTTTTGCAACGTCGTCATGCCGGAAAATTCAATGGCATCTCTGTCCTGGACCAATTCCTTAGGCTTCAGTTTCATCGACCGTAGCCGTCGCAAAAGTCCATGCCTAGAAAACAGTCGGAGTTTCTTATCGTGCTTCATGCTCGAGCTGCACATTCCATGATGACCAGAGGTAGATGGGAAGTTTGCAGAGACCGGTGTCATGGTACCTGACAGAGACTTAATTCCTTGTGCTCTTACATTCGAGAAGGCTTGGTCTCCTTCTATCTCATCTATGGATTCTTGGGCTAGTGTCACACTGACACGGGTCTGCGAATCTTTTGAGATCAGTGTGGGAAGTTCCCTGTCACCATCGAGGTCTCGATGGTCGTACGCATCAGTCCAAGCTATTGCTGCAGTGAGTTCTTCGTTGCACCGCTTAACCTGCTCAAGTCTACTGGTTTGACTAGTTCCTCGATTGGTCTGCACACAATTAAGTGTACTCGTCGCATCACTGCTGGACAAGATCTTTCGAAGTTGAAGCTCTACCAAGTTCAAATCTTCATTGGAATCAGCAGTCGAGGAACCTGCTCGAGTGGTAGCTGGGAACATCTCATGCTTACGACCCCACCTCACACCGAAAGCTGTTCTTGTGTGGGCATGACGATCACTTTCGAGCTCTGGCGGTGTTTCCGCTTCCTCGATGATGATCCAATTCTTGGCAGATTCAGTTTGCAAAACAATACACCGACCGAAAACACTCTTCGACGTTGTAGACATTTCCCCAGAAAGAGACATGAGCCATGCTTCCCAGAGCGTCTCGTCAATGCGCATGGTATTCACTTCCGTGAGCGTCACGCTCTCCTTCTCCGAATTGCTGGCGGGTTTCGGAACTTGCTTAACGACAGCTGGCAAATGCAAGTGCATTGGTAGTATAGTAGCAAGATCAATGCCCGAGCGAGTCTTAAAACCTGCTTCAGTAAACTGAGTCCAATCTGGGGTTTTGCGTCGGATTGCCGAGTTGACGAGTGGGGCGATAGTTCTAAGTTGCTCTTTCTTGTATGTAGTTTTTTCATTCATTAGGTCAGTGTTGTGGTCGCAGGGCGCCGTAAATCCGTAGTTCTTCAGATATTAGTGAGTACAATGAATGAAAAACTGGCCTTACTTGAAAATCCAACCAATCTGCGTCCGCCGCATTGATGGCCAACGTTTCTACTCTGCAGTCGTGTACGGCCTCAATTGCTTTGAGCACTCGATAGCACTCATGTGTCAGCCCATAGTCTGCACTAGCATCAGCAAGACTCTGAAGTGCGATGCTATCGACTCGATGAGCCTGACTGATCGCGCGCTCGAGAAGCACGATAGGAGAGAGCGAAGGCTGTCTCGAACGTACCTTGAGCTTCAGTGCTTTTTCCAAGTTACCCGAAGTTGGAAAAATCGGTGGATACCGCTCTCGCTCAAGCGGTGCAAGCAAGGAGATGGGGATCATAGAGATTCCAGAGGAAGTTTCCGATCGAATGGTACGAAGATAACCTATGAATAGATGCTGCATCGCATAGGCAGCGGTGTTCCACGATGCATAAGCTGTACGAAAGTCCTCGTGGTTGAACAAATCGACCTGAAACACCAATACTGCAGAAGACTTGGCTAATTTCCTGATCGTATGTCCGTTGTGAGCCTCGTTGGCTGCAATGGAGGTCAACAAATCTACCAGGATGTAGAAAGCCTCTTCCTTTTCTTTGCACTCGAATAAAGCTGCGGCTATAAGTCTGTAGTGGTCGCAAGAGTACCCGAATTGTTTTTCGACTCTCTTGAAAAGTTCATATCTCTTGAGAGACGATATGCCGCCACAGATTCGGGAATAAGTCCATCGCACAGCGCATACAATGTCCAAGACTTCAACAAGCATAAGCTCTTTTGAGAGCTCTTGTTTCGTCATAGATGTTGAAAAATACCTACACATCAAACCTTCGATTGTGGCGCCTGTAGAGGTCGGTCGAAATGGTAGGAACACAAGTGGTATCTTCAGGCCACGAGCTTTCACTTCAAAGGCACAAAGCTCCAGAAGAACCACTGCCTTTCCCAGATCAATAGCTTGTCCTACAGACGGGTCGCTCATGGGACGGACGCACTTCGACGACTCGGGCTCGTAGTGCTTTGGAGTTGCACCTTTGCGCTTTTTAAATAAGTGCATAGCGATACACTTGGACCCCTTATACTATGGTGTGATGAAGCGAAAAAGAGAGAAAGACTTCATGAAGTCAACTTAGCATTATTTTTGCGTCTCCTTTCAGTCGTCCAGTAGTTTTCATCTATAAACAGCCCCGTGGCACAAACATCATGCTTGCCATGAGCTCAACAGGACTGCTTGCGAAATCCTCATTCTGTGGAAGTGTGACTTGCTGATACCGCTACAGCACTCTGCAATGCTGCCACTAGAAGCTGAACAACGATAGGCTTCACATCTGGCGTTCTTGTAGTTTTCCCCACTTGATCAAGTATAATCAAGAAATGTCTCATGTCGCCATTGCGGATGCATATCTGCTGTCAAGTTTAGTTCTTCCAGAACCAGCCTGAACCAGGTGATTGTACGACCGTTTTGTCGATGTACTGTTCATTTGGCCTTGCCAAAGGACTTGAGCGTTGCTGAGTGAGCGACACTTCCACGTCACTACTGTGCCCCTGAGTTCCATCCGGCACAGATGGCACACGTTCCACATCGGCATCGTCCCGGAATTGTTTCATGACATCTTCCCATTCTTGCTCTTCTTCCGTCTTTCCAACCTTGAGTTCTTTCTCTATATCAACATCTTCCCCCTCGCCGACGCGACGAATGAGATCCTTTAGGATCGCGATCTTTGTGGAGAGCTTTCGCTCCTTGTCGTTATATTTTTGCTTTATGTTCAATAGATGAATGGCACCGCTACCGAAGGATGCCCAGAGGATGAATTGAACGGTATTGTCGAGGTGATAGCGCCAACCATACGCAGATGGATTTGACGAGTAGACTGCATCGTGCTGCGGCTGTCGAAATAGAGGTCGAGCGGTTGACAGAGGCCGTGACCGATGATTGCTGCGCAAGGAGCTACTTGTAATTTGTGATCTCCTCGTGTATACTCTTCCTGCGTGAGGAGAAACATGATTGATGAAAGACAAGCATGCCATTCTTGTAGACAGCTCGGCCAATATTCTTGTGTTGATGTTGTCTCAATTTCAGTGAATCAAATGTCTGGTAAGAATTCTACGCGCCTTATGCGACAAATACGAGAGACACGCATCCTCCACGCAATCCTTTCTTCTTTCACAGAAAGTCTTCCCTAGACTCATTCCAGTAGCATGGATACCATCGTGGCAAAGTACGCGAGTTGTCCTCGTGATTGGTCACAGGACGAAGATCATTCGGCACATGCTCTTGATGCCCTCCAGTATGAATTACCGAATCTAGCGAATCCAAGCTCTTTCCTCAAAACACACACAGACGAGTGCGCCATCATCTTTGTCTTATTTCATGCTCAGCATTGACTGATTCATCTAGCGTTGCTGATCCGAATTGTCGAATAAAGCTGGCCCATGGTACAACGACACTCGCGTTCAGATTTCAGGGTGGTGTCGTAGTATGTACCGATTCGCGTGCGTCCGCCGGAAGCTGGATTGCCTCACAAACAGTCAAGAAGGTCATTGAAATCAATCCTTACCTGCTGGGTACTATGGCAGGCGGTGCTGCGGATTGTCAATATTGGGAGACATACTTGGGGATTCAATGTCGCTTACATCAACTGAAAAACAAAGAATTAATATCGGTTGCCGCCGCAAGCAAGATTCTGAGTAATATTGTCTATAATTACAAAGGTATGGGTTTAAGTATGGGAACCATGTTGGCAGGATGGGATAAAACGGGCCCTGCTTTATTCTATGTGGACTCTGATGGCACGCGATCGAAAGGCAACCTTTTCTGTGTCGGTTCCGGAGCGACATTTGCTTACGGTGTGCTGGATGCGACGTATCATCATGACATGAGTGACGAGGAGGCGATAGCTTTGGGTCGTCGGAGTATCCTGGCGGCAACTCACAGAGATGCGTACTCTGGTGGTTTTCTGAACTGTTATATTGTGAAAGAGACAGGATGGCAGAAGCTTGGTTTCGATGATGTGGATGGCGAGTTTTGGAAGACAAAGGTGGCTGAGAAGAGCTTCATGAACGTCCCTGGAGATGACGATTAATTACGAGGAAAATTATTCTTTTCATGAAATGATGCATTATTTTTTACATATGAGAGGGGTTCCTTTATCTGTAGTATAAGCTTTTGCAGAGACCTCCAGAGCACGCCTGCTTTCTTTCTGCTGAGAATTGGGCGAGCCACTGGCACATTTCCCTACTGCTCGGCAATGATGGCCAAGATCTCACTCTCCTTGAACAAGACAACCTCTTCTTCTCCGACGTTGATGGCGGTCCCGCCAAATTGTGGCAAGAGAACGCGTTGACCCACATTCAGTGTAGGCTTGACGACTTTGCCAGTGACATCGTCAATACCTCCGGGTCCTACAGCCAGGACTGTACCTTCATTCAATTTTGGCGCCGACTTTTCCGGCAAAAACAAGCCTGATGCTGTTTTCTATCCATTGTCGTTAGCTCGTATGCTTGTGTGCCCTTGTTTGCACAGGATTCATTACAGTTTCTGGCTTCGAACGCTGAATTAGGATTCGATTTAGTAATGGTTGGATCGCCTTGGCGGATTTGATCGCAGTCGACTAAATCAATTTGGTCAACTTCTGCCTCTTAGTCACCGTGCATAGAGTTTACCATGATATGTATGAGGCTGGGAAGAGAGAAACAACTCTTGATCAAGACGACAAAACAGAGTGGAAGATTCAAGAATTTCTATGGGAAGTGGCGGCTAGAAATTGTCAGTTTGTGCAAGAACTTTCGAGAAATTTCGTAGACACTTTTTCTTCTCTTCTCACCACCTCGAGTCATGAACAAGATGCCAGAGTCCGGGCGCAAGAGTTGCTTGAAAGACGGTCTATACGGTGAGGAGCAACATTATACTGCGTTATCTACTCGAACGAGAACATCCGCGCGTCTTTACCGACTCGTGAATGTATACGTGCTGAGATGCACAAACACATACAGCTGAGTATCTTCCACCAACAAACAACTCTTGCGCGCGAAGATTACAAGTGAAGAAAATATGATGATTGTAAAATATATACACATAAAGTCGCCTCCGTGCACGAAATGATATTCATACATTCGAAACATATCCGTCGCTCTTTTCACACATTTACTCATTTACACTGCCAAATGAACTGAGACGTCGTCTGATCCTGCCGAACAATGTGATATTGGAGGGTTCACTACGGGACGAGCTGAAACTCCCTTTTCGTCTCGCGTCATCATTGTCATCCATTGTCGCATCGATGCGAGGAACCCTCTGTGCCCATACCGGTTGATCTGTTGTCGCTCGTGGGTACTCTGCCCGTTCTGTTTTGGGCATACCACTAAAAGAAGCGGACCGACCAGACGCTGTGTCTTTCAAGTTACCGAGTCCGCCTCTGCCTGTGCGAATGATGGTCCTGGGTTTCGATTCCAGGGGTTTCGTGGATGTCTGAAGAGGTACTTGGCCAGTGGGCAGAATATTGCCTGCTCCTCCACGTCCAGTCGCAAATCGTGCTCCAAGGGATACTTGGGTGGCCATTCGCGTCAATGCGCAATCTCCTTCGACTTCTCGGTCGGCGACAGGACGTGCAGCATTGTTGGCCTCTGCCAAATTCGTGTTCTTTCTGAAATTTGCAGCACCACCTCTGCCTGTCGAAATGTACTGTGCGCCTTGCGATTCCGGTGCATTGACCATGACAAAATCCGACGAAATGAAACAAGGGCGCTGGATCTATTGATTGGATGAGTTAGTGAAGAGTGAGGCTGACGAATGCTTATAAGGAAAAGGGCAGGAAAGCGTAGGATAGAGCTTAGACTTTTTAAATGCAGGGGTAACTGGCAAATCTGGGGTAAAATGACGGTTCTCATTGGTGCGTTCATTGACACTTGCCTAATTAGGAAGTTGTGATACTATTAACGCGACACGTGATTGATCAGGCGCTGTTGCCTCTAACAGCGGGGCACCGTTTTAATGACACTTCCCATTTGCTCCCTCGTCTCCCTGAAAGTCTTCATGAACCTTAGCTTCTTTTCCGCTGCCAATCTCTGTTGCATGCGGCGGCTTGAGCATCCAGTGCCTGATGTGTCACGAACGCCGGGCTCCAGTGTCAACTGTGATAGTGACTGATCAAATGACCCATCTATCGAATAACGTGCTTGCGACCTGCGCATAGTATGCTTGGGTGAATTGTCAGAGCGAACAGAAGCATTCAGCGCCGGAGATATGTTGGGCACTGCCATTTGTAAGGAAATAAATTTCTTCTCCACGTCAGCGACCTGCTTTTCCCGTTGATATATAACACCCATGATTTTGGAAAGCGCTACTTTGATATTCTCAGCTGTAGGAAGAGGGGCACCTTCACGTTGAGCTACTTTCGCCTTACATAGAGTCAGAGAGCACTGGAAGTCCTCGAGATCCTTTTCAACCATACCAAACAGACGACGTAGGTCCCGCTGTTGTGCAGCTTGCTCTGGTCCCAGATTCGAAATTTTGAGAGACTCCGCGAAACGTGGATCGGACTGTGCTCTGATGAGTCTCTGTAGCTTGACCTTCTGATCCTCGAGCCGGATCATGGAAAATTTGATGGACTTGATTTGATCGAGATCAGACGACCTTGCCGCATTATGTTCCATACACTGTTTCGTCATTGCCTCGACTTTTCCTGCGAGGTCTGCTACATTGTCTAAACACTGCGGTAAGCTTTTGGAAGCATCAATGTATGATGAAAGGATTGCCAGATTTCGTCCTATAAGGTCCAGTTCACGTGCCACTGTTTCCGACAGATTGTGCATTTCGCGAGCCAGACCTTGTTCTGTGCTCTCAGCAATTTTCACTATGCCCAAGGGTATATAGTCCGGCAGTAGCAGCTGTTTCGTTGCCACGGCTAATTCGGCTGGGACAGTATTCAGGTTTCTGGATAGCTGTTCCTTCACAATCGGATCAGGAAGCTCTTCGGAGAACAGAGTCGTTTGCACTGACGCGTTCACCATCTCAACTTTGACAGGTGTAGACGACGCCTGTGCAGTAGCCTCATGAGCAGACTCGGTGCTCGTGTGTGATTGTTGGTTTTCCGAAGATGTGGATGATGCCGTAATTGGAAGCTTTCCTAGCATAGACACCCTATCAGGGACTGGTAGATCTTTGTTTGTCGTTCCGTCCGCTATGGACGCCTCTTGCTGCAAAGATGCGCCAGCAGGCGTCCGTTTTTCCGACTCGCCGATCGGCGGTGATGGCTCTTTGTGTGGCTTCCTTGACGTTGAATGTTGTGAGGTTTTGGCCGCTTGTACGAAATCAAATATAGCTGCACTTTTTGAGCCACCGACTACAGGTGAAGGTGAATTCGCGAACAGGGAAGAATCTCCTAAGTTATTCGAGAAGGGCGATTGTTGATGACCATCCTCTGGAGTGGCGAGAAAAGCGGGAGTTTTTGTAGCGAAGACCGAGAGTCCCGATGCTTGCTCATCACCGGATTCCGACAGCTCATGTTCATCCTCGCTCCACTCCCCCACGTCGTCATGGTCATCGTCAGCGTCATTGTGCTCATTCACCTCGTCGTCGTCGTCGTTACTGTTATTGTTCTCGTCATCGTCATCGTCCTCGTCAATAGAATTCTCCTTGTTTTGACTCGGGTTCTCGGATGTTTCAGTCCCGGTCTTGTTGGACGGCGAATAATCTAGCATGGAATCGTTGACAACTGAATTCAAGTTCAGTTCGCTTCCCGAATCGTCTTCAGAATCCTCGATAAACCGCGTGAAGCTCTCCTCCAGGCGATTTAATGGACTACTGTTTAGGGTGTCCGGTGGGGCCACGGATTGGACAGGGTCTTCTTCAGAGGATACTTGTACATAAGAACTTTCTGTAGTACCTGTAGAAGATTGACTCTCGCCTACATGACTGAAGTCGAATGGTGGTATCGTTTTCACCTCGCTTGCGATGATAGATGACTCGTGTTCGACCCCTTCAGTGTGGTGCGACTTGACTGAATCTTCTGCCAGACCGCTATCTGCAGATTTTTTAGCATCTGTGCCTTGAGTCTCTTGAAGACTCTTTTCAGAGATATCTATGGTAGAGTTCAAGTCTTGCTGACGTGCTCCCTCCGGAGTGACTGGTACTTTTTCAACCACTTTGGGAGCTAGCTCAGGCGGATTAGTCACAGCAGCGACAGGGTCTGGAGGAAGAGGGGCATCTTCAGAGATCTGTGGTGTATCCTGAACTGCAAACGACTTTAGAGGCAAGTTAATTTGTGACGGTGCCGTGGTGCCTTGCTCAGGTATCTCGTGCTTCTTCTGCAACTCCGGACCACCAAAGCTGAATGAGGTTTTGGCAAGCTCAGTAACGGGAGGATGAGCGGGCAGACCTGACTGTCCAAAATTGAATGTTGGACTAGTATTCAAGCTGAAAGCGGATGAGATATGTGAGGGCCCAGATATGGGTAGACCACCAAATCCGAATGATTGCTTACCTGTTTGTCCTTGCGCTGATTCAGACACTATCGCCGCGTCAGAATCATTTCGGTCTGGAGATTCGAGGTGGGCAGAGGTCTGTCCGGCGGAGTTCTTGTCAAATGAAAATCCAAAGCCGCCAGGCTTTGGCGCAGGAAACGAGAAAGATCCAAAAGGTGTCTGAGAGGATACCGGCTCTGCAACCTTTGCGGAGTGCGACACTGGCACTGTAAAGACAGAGTTTGGCGTTTCGTTGTTTGTAGTGAGCTGTGCAGAGCCCGCAGCGAAAGACTTCTGATTGTTAAAGCTCAAGGCCGAAGCTCGACCAATCTCGAGATCGGAATCGAGTACTGTTGGCTCTTGCTCATCAAGCTGTGCCAGCTTGTCTTCTTGGATCTGCTCCTCATCAGAGTCCTGATCGCCATGCGAGATTGGCCCCGTATTTATTGGTTCTTTATTGGCCCGCGAATTGCTAAACATCTGTTGTGCTTGAGGACTACTTGGCTCTGTATGATTTTGAGACTGTGGAAATCCGTTGAAGCCACTGAAAGGATTAGCTTGCTGTGAATTATCGTTCCCTACCACTGAACCGAATGCCGAGGAGCCAAATGCCGTGTTACCGAACACAGCGGATGACCCGAAAACTGGCGTCGGCGTCGGACTCCCAGAACTCGCGAATACATTTGAACTGAACATCGGTGCTGGTGTCTTAGCCGTGTGACCACCAAACATTGGTTTCAGTGCATCGCCCGTCTGCGCGAATTGAAAAGGCGATGGAGCGGTCTTGGATACACCTGTAGATACAAAACTCCCGAATGGTGATTGACTGGTGGTCTGGGGAATGAAAGCTGCTTGCGAAGCTGCTACTTGTGCTGCCTTTGTGCCCACATCCTCATCTGCTTCTAAAATGGTTAACTAGGGTAACGTCCAGCTAGGACAACATACTTTCAAACAAGGGACTTTCATCGTCACGAATCTCCCAGGATCCACAACCACCGTCGTTGTCAATATACCAGACAAGTTTTCTGGATTTAATAGTGTCATTTTGAATAGCCACTCCCGTGATGCTGACTTCCGCTTCTCTTTCGGTACTGAAACGTGTGGTGGCCTTGTTGACGTCGTTTTCAATAGACAATGATGCCTGGCGGGTGAGAGAAATAAGGCCAACGTCGGCACTTGCGCTCGATGCGGTAAGCACAAGCGTTTTTGAGATCGGGAGGAATGTATAATGTGCAGGGTGTGATGTATCTCCAAAAGACAACGACGGGTTTGCGATAGCTGTGTAGGTAAGAGTTTGTTGTTGTCCGTTTCTAGTGCGTCTAAGGATGTAGACTGTAATTTCTTCGTCTTTGTCAAGGTATGCTACGGTAAAGAGATGATTTTCTAGCCAATTAATTGCAGTCACCGAGCCGGCGTTTGGCAGCGGTGCTTTCATGGTGGATTTGAGTTCCCCTTGAGGGGTGTACTGCCTTATAGAGCCATCTATTGTTCCAGCTATTATCTGCTTTCCTTTCTTGGACCACGATACGGCGGAAACATGAGAAGCGATTGTGGTCAAACCGCTATCCGTCATCAGGAGAAGCTCGTTGCTACTGCTTAATAGCACAACAGACGAATCAACAGGGTTTGGAAGCAGATCTAGGAGTGCTGGTGTTTGTACTTCTTCACGGCCGGCATGAATCTGGTCTACCTTATAAGTGAGCATTCCACCACTCGTAGCGCTGATATGGAGCTTCGCGCCGTCCGCCGAGAAGGCAATATGAGAAACTGGCGCTTCGACGACAAACTGTGACGATGCCGTGAATGAAGCATTTTCCTTCTGAACTTTCGCTTGCAGTAGTGCATCTTCGAGCTCACTGATTAGACCTAAACAGATCGATGAAGCTGAAGTGACGTAGGCGTAATGATTTTGCGAAAGTGCTAAATGCTGTACTCGTGTAGAAGGATATGCTGGAGGGAACGGGTCGCCAACCTGCAAAATGTGATCCCCGGCAAGAGCAGAGAAGCCTTGGGCATCTGTCGCATACTCAGCTGTCTCCTCCAAGACGATATCATCTGCAGACGGCGGTTCCTCACCGAGAATTGAGAAGCGATTGCTCATACTCAGGGACTATTAATCTGCATGGATAATGCATGTTTGGGAGAAGCAACAGAACTTCAAGTGGAGAGCATTTTGTCAGATACGATCTTTACGAACACTCCAAGATGACTCAAGTCGAAGCATCTGCAACACCGCTGCTACAAAGCTCTTTCCTCTTGGTCTGCTTGGGGGATTTAACAAGATACTTGTTTCTCACCTGCAGAAGATGCCACAAGTGCCGCTTCCCAGGTCGTACAAGCGCAAGTATAAGAAGCTTCACGGCCGCTTCACAACATTGCAAGCATCGACCGCGTTCCATGAGGAAGACTTGAAAGTCGTCACCAGCACAGCGCTGAAGCTGATGGCGGATAATGACATGCTTCTCGATACACTGACTGAACTGAAGACGGGCTACAACCCGATCGCTGTGAGTGAGCAATTGTCACGCGCTTCCAAGGACAATGAATCTACCGTGGATGGCAATACCAGTGGCGATGTACTGGATGACGACTACTACTCAATGCAAGTCCCTGAACATTTCACATCATTGCCCTGGAACTTGGATTTACAATCCAGCTCGGGCTCATATCTGGAGGATTTGCAAGACAATGCAGCCTTAGCAGCAAATTCTTCAGCTCTTCCCTTACAGGAGACTCCTACTACAAATCCTATTTCTAAAAAGACTGCATTTCGCGCACCTAGCAGTAAAAAGCGCGAAAGGAACGATACGGAGGACGATGCAAATGGTGCAAGCATTAAAAAGAAGAAGAGGAAGAGTGCACTCAACCAGAATAGTGATTCATGGACGCCATAGGATTGCTAAACATTACAATCTTCTCT
>DF820146.1:30110-60421 GCA_000836195.1 Taphrina populina JCM 22190
GTAAATCTTTGCCGGTCTACTCTTCTTACCCCCCAAGAGACCAGTGAGCTGTTGTAGCTGTGGTTCTGCTACCGGAGCAGCTGCGACAAGTGCGACAAAGGCAAGAATGATTGAAGAAGGAACCATGATTATCTGATGATGGCCTTGTTGTACGGCAGGTAAAGGAAACTATATATACACTCTTGTTTCTCATACGGCAGTTACATGGAGCATACAAGGTGGGATCCTCCACGGAGCATGTTTTCAAGATTCTCTAATGAAACAACAATGTGACAGTTCCGCGTCTTGTGATTTGCACAGTACAATGCTAGACGTGATTCATCATTCGATACTCGTGTCTACATAACGTTTACTGTGTCGTAATCTTTGTAGTCTATGACAGACAAGCAACCAGGATTCGTTCGAAATCTCCACTTGTTTCACCTTTAACGCGCTGTATTAAATCTTTTTGGAAAATGTGTTGGTAGGCTGCCTTGACGTTGCCAGTGTGTTGTCTGTCCCAGTGCATTCTAATTATACGATAAGCCAATCGCTCGTCCTTCGTACCAGCTCCGCGCATGGCGCTTTCCAGCAGGTTAGCATCTCGCGCGGCACGGCCAATTGCACCATCTACAGCGTGCAACAAAGCTTCCTGCATATGTCCGGAAAATTCAGCACGAATCATTTCCGGCACAGTCTTGCGATGCGCTGCTGCATAACTTTGAGCCACAGCACGCAAATGATTGTCGCTTCGGGAAAGGATGATTCCACAAACTTGAATTTCGTCGGTACCCATACGATGAGAGGAAGAGTTGTAGAGTGTGGCTACGTCAGCTTGGACACGCGCGTGGTCCACTGGAACGAATTCCTCATCTCGGCGCGCAGTCAAAGCCATATTGAACATTCGTTCAGTCTTCATCGATAAATCACCTTGCACGGCCGTCTGTAGAGACTTGTGGTATTTCTGCTCGTAAGCATACTTGAGCTCACTCATTTCCCCATTTGACCGACCAATCAACAGTTCCGTGAGCAGATCTTCATGTGTCCCCAGACCCTTCATGGCACGGTGAAGTAGCGCTACATCCCAATCTAAAGGACCAGACGCACAGCCTGTCAAGGCAAAGCAGAACCAGCGCGAAGTTTCCTTCTCAATCACGGCAAGCAGAGATTTTCCAACCAATTGTTCAAAGCGTTGTGAAAGCTGCATCGTCTGCGCCGGAGTTTTATGTGACAGAACGTGAATCAATGCCTTTTCATCCGTCCCAAAACCTTTGGTTGCTTTCCTGATTATTTCGACATCGGCATCCGCATTATAGCTCGGATCGAAGGGCGCGGCAGGCGGCACCCAAGTCTGCGGTTGATGCGCTAACGGCGCAGGATTGTGATTTGTTGGCGGTGCTTGATATCCAGTACTCATGTTGTTGTAAGCCTGATGCGGTGGTTGCGCCGCGTATCCTTGTTGCTGGTAAGGCTGCTGTGATGATTGCGTCGGGAAGCCTTGCTGCTGATATGGCTGTTGTGGTGGTTGCGCCGAGTAACCCTGATGTTGTTGATAAGACTGCTGTGAGGACTGCGCCGGATATCCTTGTTGCTGATACGGTTGCTGGTAGGGTTGTTGAAACGCATTGCCCGGTGGATTGTTATATCCTGGTTGTGTATATGCTTGAGCGAATTGGTCTTGCCCCGCAGGCGGTATATAGCCCTGTGAGTAGCCGTTGTATGCCATACTTCTTGCGTTCTGAATACTGACGACCTGATCAGACTGTGAGATAGGAAGGCAATGTTATACGCTCGAGTACCAGGCTGCATTGTCAGTGCGTGGCAACTAAGCCTCCACATTACTGCACGTGTCTTGATGATCACATGCTATCCAATGTTTCGGTGCACGTGGAATTCAAACAATACCATGGACTAAGTGAGAGAACGAGCACAAGGCACCAGTACCAAGGCCGTGGAAAGATCGCAGAGCATCCATGATAGGTACTACATTGAACCACTCAAGTCGTCGACATTACTGCCATTCTACTCGCCAATCGAGCACCTCACCAGACATGAACGGAACGACGCCCAGTATCTCTTCCTCGACAGTGAGAGAACCTTTATACAGTCGTACCTTTTCCTCCACGCCGACGTCCTCGTGTCCATAGAATTTCCTTCCGAATCTACAGGCAAAATTCTCGAGCATGTCCAATTTGCCTAGCTTCTCAAAAGCTGTAGCCACGTATGGCAAGATGTATGGTTGTGTATAAACCCCAGCAGCAACACGTTTCCCGCCCGTCTTGGCTGACTTGGGATGAGGAGCTGAATCGCTGCCTAAAAAGAACTTTGGGTCTCCTGAAGTCGCTGCTTTCAACAAGGCTGCTCGATCCGATGGCAATTTGGCGACAGGTTTACAGTATGAGAAAGGATTGTCGACCCACTGATCGACTGTCAAGAACAAGTGATGTGCTGTGATTGTCCCTGACACATTAGGACCTGCCTGAAGCACCGTCTCTATAGCAGCAGCGGTAGTGCAATGCTCGAGTACGATTCGCAAATTTGGAAACCGTTTTGATAGATCAAGTAAGGTAGGTAAGAATGCATGTTCTGCAGTCATCACTGTGACGTCACCTCCTGCCGAAGCAGGAGGAACTTCGCCATGCAGATTGAGCACAAGACCATGCTTTTCCATCGCGGCAAATGTGGCATAAAATGGTTCATAGCTTTCGATACCATTTTGTGAATTGGTGGTGGCACCTTTTGGGTACGACTTCACTCCAGAAATGCCAGCCTTCGCGGCCTCAGCTATCACCTCAGGCGTAATTTCTGGTGATAAATAGAGCGTCATGAGGAAACGCACTGACGGCTCAAGCGATTCGAGCTCTTTTTTATATGAAAGTGCATGGGCCACGGAAGTGACGGGGGGCACTAGATTTGGCATAACGTATGCAATGTTGCACCCGCCTCTTCTGATGGAGGGAACCACGTTCTCCATCATCTGACCATGTCGAAGGTGAACATGATAATCCGCTACCGCAGGCAGTATGAATTCGGTCATTATTCAATGCAAACGGCAAATTACAATGAATTGAGATGTTTTTCAATAGAGCTTTAGGTGATCTCTATGACCGACTGTTGATTATATAGCTTCGTAACAGATTGACTTGCTTTATATCTGCCATACGTTACATCCACATTGCAGGATTTCAATAACGTTCGAGGTTGCCGGGGAGCTCAAAAGAAAGCTTTGACATGGTTTGTGGGGTTTTCTGTGGTGGCTCAACAGCTGGATATTGCTAGCCAGCAGCGAGTCAGAGTTTAGTTCGAATCTCAACTGTAATTATATGATACCAGAGTTATGCAAGCGCCTTCGCAACACATCTTGCGTCTGTAAGCTAGGTGCAGCCAGATTTTCGTACTGTGATATGGAAGCTTTCTAAACAAGAACACAATCATTTTCATAATCTTGTTTACAGGAGTGTACACATTTGATCGGTATGGATTCCAATCAGCCCATATGCATTGACAACGGCTCTGGTATAATCAAAGCTGGTTTTGCCGGCAGCGACCTGCCGCAGTGTCTTTTTCCGTCAGCGTAAGTCTCTTCTTTCAGTTTCAGCATTCAGAACGGAGCTGACCTAGGGAGAGTTGGCAGGCCGAAGCATCCCAAAATTATGCTTGGATCTCTCGAAGGAGACTTCTTTATTGGCAACCGGATTCAAGAACTCAGAGGCTTACTACGAATAAAATATCCGCTTGAGCACGGAATAGTTACCGATTGGAACGACATGGAGCGGATATGGAGTTACATTTATGCTGACGAGTTGAAAGTACAAAGTGAAGATCATCCAGTGCTGCTCACAGAGGCGCCCCATAATCCACGTCGTAATCGCGACACAGCGGCTCAACTGCTCTTCGAGACCTTTAATATTCCTGCATTATATGTCTCTATACAGGCAGTGCTGAGCCTCTATGCTAGTGGAAGGACGACAGGCATTGTTCTTGATGTGGGTGACGGTGTCAGTCATGCAGTACCTGTTTATGAAGGCTTCTCAGTAACGAATGCAATACAGCGAGTTGACCTGGCAGGACGGGACGTGACTCAATATCTTCAGCTGCTGCTTCGCAAAGATTCTGGCTTGTGCCTCACAACATCCGCAGAGACAGAGATTGTCAAGGAAATCAAGGAGAATGAATGTTATATCACATTGGACCATAAAAAGGAGATGAGAGAATGGTTGATGAGGCAAAAGCGCCGAGAATATAAATTGCCAGATGGCCAGGTCGTGGAGCTTGGGAGCGAGAGGTGGAATTGCAACGAGATTTTGTTTGATCCTGAACTCATCGGAAGCGAGAATGAAGGTTTGCATTCTTTGCTGGTGAATAGTATCAGTCGAACCGATCTTGACTTGCGTAAACAATTGTTTCAAAACATTGTACTGTCCGGAGGTACGACAACCACAAGAGGTTTCGGTGATAGACTGCTCAAGGAGGTGAAACAGATTTCAGTCAAGGATGTCAAGATAAAGATTTACGCGCCACCAGAGCGCAAGATATCTACCTGGGTTGGAGGGAGCATTTTGGCCAGTCTTAGTACATTTCGCAAAATGTGGGTTAGTGCGGAAGAGTACAACGAAAATCCCGAACTGATCCACACAAAATGTATATGAATCTATATGCAATATGTCATTTCAGTCCAGTTCGTCAATCTGCATGGATGACGAAACGTACGAAGTGTAAAAGGATTTGGCTAAATGCGCCTCGATAATCGATCGCTATAGTCATTCGAGGCAGATGTCGATCTCGTACGAGTATTCAAGTGCTCTGGTCAGTATAACCATGCCTTCGCCAGGTGAGGCAGCTGCTTGCGGTGGTATACTAACTCAGGTATAGTGAACGAGGAAGACGCGGTGTCTATACGATTCGTAGGCTTAGGATACCGCTTCAGCATAGACTCGCTAGGCCTAGGTAATCCATCATTCTACTATCTCGGAACCCCGCAATATGTTGTAATTCTTAGGATTAGCAGTACTCGCACGCGGACTACGTTCAACTTGTCAAACAATGCGCGTTTGCGCCACATAAGCGAGTCTTTCACAGTTGAGTCACGGTGTCGAGTAGTGCCTGTAGCCCTGCATATGCCTCCTGACACTCTTTGCTAGTCTTCAGTAAGTCGCGCGCCCTGCGCATCTTCCCACAACCACAGCTAGAAAGACTTTCGACACTCCTAATCACTCTCAACGTTACTACTACATACTCAGCAGGCGTCATCTCCATGTACCAGGTCTCGCCGTATCTTGCTGCGGCTCTGGTCGCTGCAGTTATAGCCTCTATGTGTTTTTTATTTGGTGCACGACATCAAAAACTTCGTGCAAATATTCTTGAGGAAATTGCGCCGGACGCGACATACAATGTTCAGGTTCAAAAGACTCTTATTGCAGTCAGCGTCACTATTGGTCTGGTCGCCACATTCTCGACTGGTATCATCCAGTACTTTTCAACAGAGGTTTTAAAGTTATCACAAATAGCATGTTCTGCAACTCACATAGTTTCATGGTTATATATGATGACATTATGACTATCGACGCTGACAGGATATCAGACATCTTTTTGTGGAGCTTCCTTCTGATACAGGCGCCCGCGGAAATCATCATCTCTATTACGTTCCTGTGCAAGCTCGTCGGATGGGCCGCTGCACCTGGTTTTGCTGTAATGTGCTTCTTTGTTCCTCTCTCCTCAAAGGTCTCCAAAGTATATTGGAAAACACAAGACGCACTGTTGAAAGCCCGAGATCTGCGAGTAGGTGTCATACACGAAATACTGCAATCTATTCGGCAAATCAAGTTCCAATCTGACGAGAACTACTTTCAGCGCAAAGCACAAAAGATTAGAGAAGACGAGTTGCATCATCTGAGCGTTTCTTACTACGCTTTTCTTGGGATCGCCTTTTGCTACGAAGTGGCACCAGTGTCGATCACTGTCGTCACGTTCGGTATGTATGCTCTATTTATCGGTACTTTGACACCCTCGATAGCTTTCACATCATTGGTGATCATGAATCAAATGCGTTTCGCTATGAATTACATACCTGCGCTCGTTATGCAAATTATTACTGCATGGACTTCTATAAAACGAGTAGATGCTTACTTGGCTACAGAAGAGATCTTGCAGGCAAGTGTGACGTCTACAGATATGGAGCACGATACTATATTTCTTGAAAAGACCGATGTCCAATTCGCTTGCTCATCGAAGTCTGAGAGCGCATTCAAGCTTCAAGGCTTGACAGCGAGCTTTCCTGTTGGGAAACTATCCCTGATTACGGGTCCCACAGGGTCGGGCAAAACTCTGCTGTTGACTGCTCTACTCGGAGAGGCTGATATCATCGCAGGAAGAGTTGAGACTCCCTGCAATTATACGCACTGTAAAGATGAAACAACAACAGTTGCTCATGAACAGTGGGTGCTCACCAACACAGTAGCCTATGTTGCGCAGACAGCTTGGTTGGAGAACAAATCAATCAAAGACAACGTGCTATTCGGTGCTCCCATGCACTATAAACGCTACATAGAAGTACTTCACGTCTGCGGATTAGAAGCAGATCTCGAAATCTTGCAAGATGGAGATCAGACAGAAATTGGAGAGAAAGGTTTGAATCTGAGTGGCGGCCAAAAGGCTCGAGTATCGTTGGCTCGTGCGGTCTACTCCCGGGCGTCTATCATTATCATGGATGATGTTCTTTCGGCTCTGGACGCACATATTGCCAAACACGTTTTTGAGAATTGCATTAATGGTCGTATCATGAAGGGCAGAACAAGGATTCTTGTGACCCATCAAGTCAGCCTTTGTATTGGGTCAGCAGATTACATCTTGGCTCTAGAAAACGGAACTGCTAAGTACGCTGGTGGTGCGAATGGCTTAGTTGAGGATCGTGCTCTGCTGTCTTCCGTAGTTGACAATATTGACAATGATGAGCAACTAGAAAACTCTGCTGCGCAAGAGTGTAACCTTGGCCTTGACCAACAGAACATTCGTCATGAAAGTTTTCCGCCAGGAGGCAAGACAGTGGATAAAACTGCAAAAATCTTGGTCGACAAAGAAGCCAAATCAGTAGGCACTGTCAGTCTCAAATGCTACATGAGATATTTAGCACTTCAACATAATCCTGCTTTCCTATTCTTGACCTGCGCATTGTTCGTTCTCGAATTAGCACTGACGAGTTTCGGGACATTTTGGATCCGATCTTGGTCCTCAGCGTCAGAAAGCAATACGAAGTCAAATTTACTGCAAGCACGCGTATCCTTTTATTGGTACGCCCACTTTGCAGCTTTAGATCAGCAGAGCCTCAGTCACGGTTCAGGATACTGGATCGGATACTACCTCTTAATCATGATCATGTCACAAATTGCTGGTCTTCTTGCCCTTGGTATGACATTGTGGGGCTCAATCCACGCAGGTCGGAAACTTCATGCATCACTGCTTGCCACGATTTTGAAGGTACCGCTAAGATTCCTAGATACTGTGCCGACTGGCAGACTTCTTAATCGATTTTCAAAAGACACTGAGGCTGTGGATGCTCAACTTGGTGGCGATTACGCAAACACTTTGAAATGTGTCTTTCGAGTACTTTTCATCTTGATCATCTGTGTCTCCATACAGCCTCTCTTTGTGATCGCTGCCGTTCTACTCGTGTCTGTTGGCTTCTGGGTAGGCTTTCAGTATGTTTCAGCTACCAGAGCTCTAAAACGTTTGCATTCTGTGGCCCGCTCCCCAAGCTATGAGATATTCTCCACCACGATCTCAGGTATAACAACTATTAGAGCATATGGATGTTCGGCCAGATTTCAAGAAATCATGTTTGAAAAAGCTAATGATCTAACCAATGCAGCATATCACAACATGGCTGCTAATCGTTGGCTTAGTGTAAGATTTGATACAATTGGAAATATTTTCACTGTCGGACTCGTATTGTTCCTTCTTTCTCGGATTGGGCAGATCGATGCTGGTCTTGCGGGTTTCACTCTAACCTTCGCACTGGAGCTTCGGGAAGCGTTATTGTTTGCGATCCGATACTATGCTAAAATGGAGCAGAATATGAACTCCGTTGAGCGTATCTTCGAATACACCGATGTGCAGACTGAACGTTCTTATAATAGCGAGCCGGACATGAGTCCACCCAACACTTGGCCACACGAGGGCGCCATCGAATTCAAGGATTTAGAAATAAGATATGCTCCGGATCTTCCTGCAGTCTTACACAACATCTGTATCAGAATAGAGCCGAAGGAGAAAATCGGTATTGTAGGCCGCACAGGGTCAGGTAAATCGACCATGACACTAGCTCTGTTTCGCTTCCTGGAGGCAAATCGGGGACACATATCGATCGATGGTTTAGACATTTCTCGAATAGGCTTACATGATCTACGTTCTAGGCTGACCATTGTACCACAAGAGCCAACTTTGTTTGAAGGAACTCTGAGAAGCAATCTGTCAGAAGATGCGACAGACCAAGAACTCCATTCAGTCCTTCGTAGAGTACATCTAGTAGATGACAACTGCTCTTCGACTGATGCTAATGTCAACCTTTTCAAAGATCTGGAGACCCCAGTAAGTGAGGGAGGAAATAATTTTTCCGCAGGTCAAAGACAATTGCTTTGCCTGGCTCGTGCTCTCCTGAGACGAACAAAGATTATAATAATGGATGAGGCGACTGCAAGCGTATCAACTGAAATTGATGCCTTGATTCAGAAAACAATTAGAGACGAATTTGTGGATTCCACGGTACTGACAGTTGCACATCGTCTTGACACGATCATTGATTATGACCGAATATTGGTCCTTGGCCAAGGTGAAGTGCTAGAATACGACACCCCAGCAAATTTACTCAGAGACCCGAGCAGTGAATTCAGAACTATGGTTACTGCAGCCAAAGTTCAATTGTAAATCTATGTGAAGGCAAGTCGACACTGTTGAGTTTTCCGGTGCTTACACAGAATCTCACCACGTTCTTCGCAATATAGTAGGAACATGTTTGTGTTTGGTATGAGGATCATAAGGATGTAGGCAGAAACCCAAATATATACTGCTGGAAAAACTTTGGAAGGTGCACTAAAGCTTCTTGGAAGCCGCTACTCTAGCTTCCTTTCCCCCGAATTGCCAATAATTGACCCATCTGTACGCTTGCGCTAAACACGAATATTAGCATACCTGTCCACAATATATTGCAAGTGAGTGTGACTCACCACTTTGACTGAACCAATTCACAAAGTGACATCCGAATAGAAGGTAGTTCTTTGGAGTGACAGCCATGGAGTACTTCATGAAAACGGTCGAGTAGATGATGAGCGCGCCCGTCATTCGTCCCGAGATCATTTCTTCGTCCTTTTTCAAGTCCATGACTGCGGCGAGGGGAATGCCAAAGTTACTGACTGGACCCCAAAAGTGTGTAGACATGAGATATGACCTAAAGTCTGGCGTCTTCATCCATGTCGTCCTGTCGGCGGTCTTAGCACGCATGTATAGCAGTATATAAATGACCTGAGGGGGAAAATTACAATCTCGTGACGGCCGACTCGGAAGCCGCTTTTGCTGCTGCTTGGGAAGGAACCGACCTGAGGCTGTCAGCAAGGAAACTCTCGCTGGAAAGCAGTCTATTCTTTACTCACATGGCAATAGATTTACTGCGAAATGTCTACGCGACGGCGCCTTGCAGTTGTGTCTTGCCAAGAAGGTTGTACTGCCGCCCAGCATTACCGGGGGTGTATTTTGGCGAGAGCTCCCTCTGGATTTTTAGACGTTTTGAGCTTTTGTATGTGGTTGGCCGTGGGATCTGCAAAGGCTTTAGGAGAATCAAATCAGACAATGAACAATCTCAAGTCACGAGTAGGGGTTGTTTTCAATGCGTTGTCTAGGCGAAGATTATGTGGGTAGCAGTTGCGTGCTTATCTGGAACATATATACAAATCTACAATCATATAACCTCTACCAGTTATCTCCATCCCATGAATTTCGCTTCTCGGTATTGTCTTGCACGGGTGTATAACCTTTGGGAGCAGCTGAATGGCTCCCAGATTGACCGTCTACAAATCGACTGGCAGAGTTGTAGGCGTACTTTGCATCTTCCTGCACCTTTTGACCCAGCGTGTCGACATACTTTTTCGCGTCTTCTGTAAACTTTGGATCCTGAATGCGTTCGATTCCCGGTTGTAAGTATTGCTCTTGCACAGTCTTTGCCGTACTCGCCACAGTCTTGCTGAAAAAACCCCAACCACGAGACAGGAGTGCCAAAGGATCCTCGGGCTGCGTGAGACCATCTAATACACTTTTCCCAGTTTTCTCTGGCTCCGACCCGAATCCGACATACTTGCCACCTTGAGAAGGTGGCATGGCGGTAGATCGTGTTGCGTTCTTGGATCCTAGCGAACCAAAGTACGCTTCATTTTGTGCCTTTTGACCCTCTGCGGGACGTGAAGTACCACTCATGGTGGAAGCAGGACTTGATGTTCGTGAAGGTACCGTTGACAATTGTCTGGGTTTCGCTGGACGTGCAGTTTTGACCCACTCTCTGCCCTCACATTCAGCCATGAGTTTCTCGCGATAGTCTTCCGCAAACTCGGCATTGTACTTTTCCTTGATGGGCATGTTGGGCCGGTACTCTGGGTACGTTGCAAAGAAGACTGTGGCACGAGCATTCCCTCCAAGGTCCATTCTCTTGACTTGTTCGGGCGTCCACCTGTCCATAGTACAGCTTCGCACAAAAGACACCTGAACACCGAGCCCACGATGCACACCAGAACATTCGAGACACATAAAGACACCTACATTGGCAGACGCCCACTGCGGATATGGTGCATCACAATCA
The DNA here is from genome assembly GCA_000836195.1 of Taphrina populina JCM 22190. Lineage (NCBI taxonomy): Eukaryota > Fungi > Ascomycota > Taphrinomycetes > Taphrinales > Taphrinaceae > Taphrina > Taphrina populina. The sequence continues at coordinate 40,927 of DF820146.1, forward strand.
ATACACTTGTTATTGCCGGGTACCTTCATGATGGCCATGAGTTTCTGCTTCTCCGCCATTTTATCGACTCTAGAGTAGACCTCTTTGCAGCCTTTTGCAAATTTGCTAAAGCAAGAGTGCCAATTGAGCTAATAGAGCAGTGTTGAATACAGAAGTCTCAAGGATGCACATTGCAACAGCATGGCAACCGCGTTTAGCTTATCGATGAGTGATGCTCACGGCAGCATAAGCGAGACATACGAGGCAGAGGGATTGGACATGTATGACAAAGGTTGTTGACCTCTACAACTATATACTTTTCTAAAGGTTGCCATCATCTAAAGGTTCTCTGGTCGGAGTTTTCGAACAGCACGTCCGGCGGTCCAGATTTCAGAGTTGTCAATGACATCGAGTTCCTTCTGGAGGTCTGCTCGGTAAGTCTTTGAGCTGTTGAAGGTGAGGGATCGTCGGGTTTCCGACCCATCCTTCACGGAATCATAAAGATCGTTGAAAACTGGCTTGAGAGCCTTGTGGAATCTTGGAGCCCAGTCAAGAGCACCTCGTCGGGCAGTGGTACTGCATGCATTGTACATGTAATCCATACCCTTGGCACCGACAAGTGGGTAAAGGGATTGGGTAGCTTCCTCGACGGTCTCGTTGAAGGCTTCCGATGGAGAGTGGCCTCTTTCACGAAGAACTTCATACTGGGCAAGGAACATGCCCTGGAGACCGCCCATGAGACAACCACGTTCACCATAGAGATCAGAGTATACTTCCTTCTCAAAGGTGGTCTTGTACATGTAGCCAGCTCCGACGGCGACGGCAAGAGCACGAGCCTTCTCCATAGCCTTTCCAGTGACGTCCTGGTGCACGGCGATGGAAGCATTGATACCTCGGCCTTCCTTGAAGAGTGACCTGACAGTTCGTCCGGAACCTTTGGGTGCCACAAGAATGACATCGACGTCTTTTGGTGGAATCACCTTTGTGTCTTCCTTGTAGACCACGGAAAATCCGTGAGAGAAGTACAAAGTCTTGTCCTTGGTGATGAGTGGAGCAAGTGCCGGCCAGGTCTCTGACTGTGCAGCATCTGATAAGAGGTTCATGATGATTGTTCCCTTCTTGATGGCCTCCTCGACTCCGAATAGGTTCTCACCCGGGACCCATCCATCTTCTTGGGCCTGCTTCCATGACTCTCCGTCTTTGCGGACACCAATGATGACGTTCATGCCGTTGTCTCGCATGTTGAGACCTTGGCCGTGGCCCTGTGATCCGTAACCGATGAGAGCCATTGTGTCGTTCTTGAAGTAGTCCTGTAGCTTTTCCTTTGGCCAATCATCTCGCTCAAAGACTTCTTCCTTGACGCCAGCAAAGTCGATGGTTTTGACCCCACGAGTTTGTGTGACAGAGGCAGTTTTGTGGGCAGCCGAGGAGACTCGTGGAGCAGCCTGTCGAGCCAAGGCAGAAAAGGGCTGTGCCTTTGCGGCATGACGCGAAGCAGCACGGACTGCTTGACGAGCGAATCGAGCAGACATGATTGATGTGTTGAAGCAGGGAGAGGGAAGAAGGGGGAAGAAGAAGAAGGGAAAAATGTGTGTGGACTGTGGAAAGCGGGAAAAATTATTTCGGGCGGGCAGATTCTAATAAATCAAATCACCGTGTCAAACGTTTCTCCGCCTACTCTGCCTCCGTTCATCGCGCTCTTGACGTTCCGCCTGAAGCGCTCGCGGTCCTTCGACAGATCTGATGCAGCCTCTACTCTGTGTTAGACTGTCCATGCAACAGCTCATGCCGCAATCTTACCCTTGTTTAACGGATCGGCAGGATTCGGCTCAATAAATAAGAACTGCAGACCGACCATCACTGAGTTGAGATTCAGCACAGGCTTCCAGTCTTCCCGTAGTATATTTAAGCACACATTTCCTTCCAAGTCGATATTTGGGTGATATATTTTCTGTATACATTTCACTTTCGGCGGTTCGTGTGGGTAATTCGAGTCGACCGTAAAGGTGAAATGGAATGTTCCGTCCTTGTACATACCTGCAACGTCATCAGTCTTCGTGCTCAACATCTACTCAACGTGCTTTTGTCACGGGACCTTCATCAGGCTTGATGGACAACTGGAAATGTAGCAAATCTTCAGGGTTCGGGAACGTGGTCTTCATCGTAGAAGGTAGACTTAGCTCTGTAAGATCTTTCTGTACCCGTATTTGTGCCGCAGACACTTTGGGTTTCTTCTTTTCCTCCGCAGCAGCAGTCTGCTTCATGCTCCATATTTTCATCATCGTGACTGAATCGCTCAGGGCCTCGTCTTCCGAGAAAGTCTTTTAAATGGTCTCTTCCACACGGCGCAACTTGTGCGTCAGAAGATGTAAAGCAGGGAAGCCGCGATGATGTCTAGAGATGGATGACACAGCAAGCGAATAGTGGAGAGCCGCATCGACCTTTCGAGTGAAATGCTCGGCTAAACAAAAAATTATTCTCGAATATGTGTCAAAGTCCTGCAGTGATTCCAAAGGTAATGCTATACAATATCGCTTCAAATGCTTGTGTCATTGCGCCAAACGCTGCTACATTGAGGTTTTTATTTTCCTCCTCACTCATTCACCCTTTGTCTCTTTCCTTCTTACCGAATGTAAACATCATCCCTCGCTTCACTGCACCCGCAAGACCTCCCGGGCTACTGCCACTATTTCTCTTGCTCTCCACTGCACTGATCTTTTTGGAGCGCAAAAGCTCTGATGAATCGTCTTCTTCCTGCGATCTTCGTCTTTTTTCGCCAATCTTGTCGTCTATTGGTGATGCAATATTTTCAGACTTCGTCTCGTTCGGTACTAGTCCACGGTCTTCTTCCTGAGCAATGGAAGATTGAACGTCTGCTCGCAATGCGGTGCCTTCTTCTCCATCTGAAGCAGGCTCATCGGTATCCTTACTATCGCTGTCATAGTCAAGATCAACGAGTGATCGCTTGGCCGGAATTACTGAACCGGCCCGTTGTTCCGGTATGTCTTGATCAGAGTATTCTTGCTGCGCGGAATCCATCTCGCGCTCATCTCGCGACCTTCCCGCAGGTGCCGATTGATTTTCATTGCCAACTTCCGTTTCAGCAGCGGGTGCTGGTGCTTCATATTGCTCGTACTGGAGTAGAAGCTCGCGAGTAGTCTTCAAGTTCAAAGCTTCAAGCTCATCGCGAAAATTCTCCACGAGATTATAAATGATAGCCTTCATATTTTCCTTTCGTATAGTTTCGAAGAATTCCAACACAGCAGAATTTAGTAGATTGTCTTTCTTCGTACATGATTGCAGCAATTCGACGATTGGTGCAAATAAATTGTTCTTGATTAAATGTCGTACATAGAACTCGTCATTCATCCCTATACAAAATCGAAAATACCGGAGAGCCGCGAGCTGTAAATGTCGATCGTGACTCGCAAATAAACGCGACACCGCTAGCGAAATGTTGTGGTTTAGAATAGAGAATTTAGACCGAAACGTATGCGCGCGAATAAAGAAACATAAAAGATCGCATAAATGCGTAAAGAGTGCTGTTTGCTCAAGATTGAGCGGAGTAAATTTGGTAAAGACTGCTTCAGATAAGGGTTTGACCAAAGTGTCAAAGTCTCGTGAATAGAACAACTCAAGGAATTTCTCAGCTTCAGGGTCGTCCTTCCTTTGCCGTGCTATGGTTTCACCTGGGCGTTGTGAGGTAGGCACGTCGGGAGATGGTCCGGCCGAAGGATCCACCAGGAGACGAACTGCCTCTGTCATCTGTGCTTTAACGCCGAAATCCTTTTCACGTATGAGAAGATCGATCAGAGTACTGCAAAGCGTAAGATGATCTTGAGCACTTCGATCGATGATGAAACCACGAATGAGCTTGGGATCATGATCAATTACCGCCATGATTATATCCGCACCAGCGAGTCGAAGATTTGCTGGAGCGTCCGCACCAAGTGAATATATCAGGACTTTGAAAAGACCGTGCTCGATGAAGGTTGTGTAGAAAGAAGCTCTGACTGGAGCTTGTAATAATTTCGCGATGTTGGTAAACTGCTGAATAAAGAGCACCGCGTCCGCACGTTTCTCCAGCTGAGTAGCACTTGAGGGGTCAGTAAAGAGATCAAAGAGAGCCACAAGGAATTCCTCGTTGTGTTGAAAGTGCTGAATGATGTCGACCTGATTGTAGAAGATGAGGCTATTCAGTATCGAGAATGTTGGATCATCGAGAATGCGTGCTAAAACAACGTCTTTAAGATACTGGAGCCTAAATGTCTGATGAATTTTGAGCTTGATCAGAGGATCTTTCACCTCGACTACTTCCTTGAACTTTGATTTATCTCCTAGGTATTTACGATGTTCCGCCTTGTGACGCGGGAAATCAGGGTCATATTCAAGTATCCCAGCGACGCCAAGAAATACGTCGTCCTTGAGAATGCTTTCAAAAATTGCAGCATCATTCAGAAGAATCAGTACTTTGACTATATTGCAAAGTCGGTGCAGATCGATAGTGGACTCTACGTCCTCCGCAATCTCCAGGGTAGATACGAGTTTTGAGACATAAGATTGTTCTAGAACGAATTTTGTCAAGCTCTCGCGTCGCGCTAGTGAGGACATCGCTACATGTACAATCTCCTCGACTTCTTCTAGTCTCGATAGAGTCGGATCGGGCAAGTATACAGGCTCAAACGATGCCGAATCTATTTCATCGTCTGACATGTATTCCGCATTGGAAGCTGGTGGTGGTGGAATCATGTGTGCGACTTCGGGCCCTGTCCATACTTGACCGCAAAGTAACTTTTGAACGTGTCTCAAGAAATTCCAAATTTCGAGGCAACCCTCTTGTTCTTGGAAACTGAGCGCGATATCGAGGCCGGTCGGTTCCTGCCAGACAATAAGAGTGTTTTGTTGAATTTGATACAAGTCGTCCTTGATGATTGTGCTTTCGAGCAGAATATCGCTCGAGTCTTCACTACTTACATGAAAGACTGCTCCATGCTACACATGTCAGAGAAGGAAAAGAAATGGCGCAACATGTTTTGGCGACGCAATTCGCGACTTACATCCTTCACTAATCCCTGGCAGAAGCCAGTGCCTCGGTCGCACCATGCTTTACCCTGCATCTCGTAGACCTTGACTCGACGGAGTGATTTCGTGTTCTCGAGTCCCTGAAACAAGTCAGAGGTGTGTTGGCAGTAAAGTAATGCGAGGAAAATATACCGCGAGAACGTCCGTCGGCACATCTGTAGCCTGAAGCAGATCAGCCGGAGACCCCACCAATTCGACCTGCGTAGTCTGTTCTTCTTGGCTCATGGAGACAAAGACCAGCCGCGGTTGCAAAGTCAAAAGACGCGGTCCGGTCGATTCGTCTCCTTCTGGCCGGGCGAACTGACTGGGGTAAGAAGAAGCAGCAGACGCAGTTGCAGAGAAAGTTGCGACTTTCGCGGCGGCGAATTTGGCTTCTTGTTGTCATGGAGCTCCACTTTACCAAACATCAACACAAATCGCAGCAACGAAATGCTTCTCTCACATCCGGTACACCTGCTCGAAGCATGAGCAGGATACCCGTCAGGACTCCCTCGAGAGACAGGCATGATGCGAGGCGAGAGGTGCTTTCTCAATGCAACAGTATCAACAGCATAACTGCGCCGAAACGAGCGAGCATTTCACACAGTCGTCCCCCGCATAGAAAAAAGGATAGCAGTACACTCGCTCCGTCAAACAGTAAGCCTCGAAAGTCAAATTCAAAGGATCTCCAGGAGGTTCAAAGTTCTCCGGGACTGAGGGAACACATAGCTCGAGCACGAGCAGAGTTGCGATCGTCTACTAGGACAAGTCCAGTCAAGGTCACGACAAATAGTCAATCTATTTCCGCCAAGACTCAGGAATCTCTGGATGATCCTTTTTCTGCAATAAAGGATCCGTTCAATCAGGCTCGTTTCAAGCCGAAACCTGATCTCTTAGTGTTGAAAGCAGTACAAAAGGCGAAATTCGATGGTCATCTCAATATAGCAAGCATGCAATTGGTCTCCATACCTACTGCTGTGTCTGACATGTATAAACCAGATCCGTCTTATGTTATAGATTTTTCCGTAGACCATACATCTTCATGGTACGAGTGCGTGGATCTCACTCACGTCAATGCTGCAGATAATGAGCTTTCAGCTATTGACGAGCGTTTTGTAGAGATCATTGGAGGAATCTCGTCGTTTGATCTACATAACAATCAGCTCACCTCATTCCCATTTAGTTCGATGGAGTTTAGCCAACTCACCTCGCTGAACCTAGCGGGAAATCAGCTGGAGCTGAATGTTGTGCAAAATATATCCACTATGCCTACATTGACGGACCTGAACATCAGCGGTAACAAACTCTCTGGTCCTTTGCCCTCGTCACTCAGCAAGCTCACCAATCTGCTCAGTCTCGATATATCCAATAACCGCATTACTTCTGTGCATGGCGCTCTATCACAATGTACAAAGCTGCAGTCTTTGAACATTAGTGGGAATAATATAACGAAGTTTTCCTTGTCCGCGGACTTTCCAAACCTAGCACATCTTGATGCGAGCAGGAATGCGATTGATGGGCCAATCGCCGAATATACATTCGAGCTTTCCCATCTCGAGACACTTAATTTATCTCATAATAGCCTCACAAATCTCGTCAGCAATGCAGCCACCATCACTCTGCCAGCGCTAGATTCTCTCAACCTCTCACAGAATTCTTTGCAGGATACGTGTGCGATATGTGCTCCTAGCCTGGTGTCATTGATCTTGGCAGCTAATCAATTGCGCAGATTACCCACCGAAGTGTTGAGTATGAGACGACTAAAGCATCTCGATATCAGCGACAATAGACTCGATGATATTGACTGTCGGATTGGATTCATGCAAATAACGCAGCTCCGGTGGGAAGGCAACCCGGTACGAATGAAGAATTGCTTTGGTATGACTACTGATGAATTCCTTCGCAGTCTACGTCATCGCTCGTCTTTCGAGCACAAGGAAACGTAAAACCCAGGCAATCGTGATGCTAAATTTATACATATATATAGAGGTCTTTGGAATCCCGAAATGGTTTGCATGGAAATTGGCGACAGCGTAGTATGACTAATGTATTAATTTCCTCCAATGCTTCCTATATGCTGTTGCGGATAGAGTGCGCCATGTCTATACAATTAGCTTTCCATCATAAAATGCTACTAAGTCGCTCTATACAAGAAGATTGTCACGCTCTGCAACACGAGGCTCCGTTAGCATTATCTGTTTATTTGCCTTAAGCCACCTTGATGGCCGGGTCGTGTGAACGTGACCTGATTTTCATGCCATGCAATGACGAGCCGCTCCTGTAAGTCTCGTTTTCATGCCTCATTTCCCTCAACAACTCCTCGGCTTCGAGAGCCTCTGATTGAGGCGCCGATTTCTGCATCTGTGCTATAACTCTGCCAATACGTCTACGTGCTTGGTGGTCGAGCAGGATTTTATTATCCTTCATAGTTCGCAAGCACCAGATGAATCCTACAAAATCGGTCATCTTGGCGAAGCATTCTATAAGCACGACCCAAGCAACCAGATCGAGCACAAATCCAAGACCAGCAACATAACGGAAAAGCGAGATCGCTTCTCCATATCTCGTGTCAAGATATAGGCGCCAGGCAGCCGCAGTATAGAAAATAATATCAAACTTGATATCAATGCTGTGCAAAAAAGTGAGAAACTGCCGAATAGCTGGCAAGGTTGTGTGAGGTCTGATTAAACTCAGCGTCACAGTTTGGAATTCCAGGTTTCTTTCCAGCATCTGTTCAGCTTCCACCTCTTCATGAAATCGTCGAGCAACGGCAAAAAGACGCAAACGGACGAGTCCGGACAATATGCTTACTAGCATATGTACCGGCGGTGTTATACCACGCTTGGCGATGTCTTTATACTGCATAATTGCGTCTTCCCAGAGTCCTTGCCTCAAGAGTTTTCTCACCTCTTGAGTAGCACGAACGAAATCACAAGCATTGTGCCGAAGCGTCATCGTGTACAGTCGGGTCGGCTTGCTGCCAGGTCGCAGTTTCCAAGTGGTGCTTGATGTTTTTAAAATTTGAACAGAATCGTAAGCCGATATGTTTGGATCTTTAAGTAGTTCAGAATTGACAAAGCGCATCAAACTTTGATGTAAAGGAGTCTCCAGGAACTCCGTTGTTCGGGTTTTGTAAAAGTGCAACAAGTGGTCGAATGTTTTCTCAGATGCTTTCCGAGATCCTGTCTCAAAGTACTTCAAGACATCCTGGACGTTATGGAACATGCCAGAGGATAGTAGAAAGGATAGTATAATGTTGAAAGATGCAGTGCCAAACGGTACATTATCCCGTGACATGCGTGCCAAAAGATCTGGAATATGCTTGGCTTGATCGAACTGTGTTAAATAGAGTAGAAAGGGTGAATAGGTGAACTCGTCTCGAGCTAAACCTCTATCTATCATTTCTAAGAGAAGTGACCACGAGACTTCCCAATGCCCCAGGGATAGTTCGTGAGCAATGACAGTATTATAAGTTGAAGTTTTCGCCAGGTTCTTTGTGATAGCCTCTCTGAAATACATTCGCACTCTATCTGAAGCACCTGCCTGAGCATATGTAGCCACCAAGATATTGTACGTCTCGGAATCAAAGCTGATTCGATCTGCCAGCATAAGACCAATCACTTTGTTTGTATGATCGTTCGAGCCAGCTCCAAGGCGTGCACCATGAAGCACGGTATTGTACGAAATTGTGTCTAGTAAGTAGCCTTTACTTCTGAGCACTATCAGCAGCTCAAGCGACTGCAAGATATTCCCTTCTCTCACTAAGTGTTGCAAAAGCATGTTCGCAGTTTTGATACGACGATAGAGCACATTCATCGGGTCAGCCACAAAATCACGTATGAACCCGTTGAGCACCTGTCTAGCTCTGAGTTGGTATTGAGCTTGAACATAATCTGCGAACGCCCTTGGATTGATGACATGTTTGGGCGCCTCTAGAGATCCATAGTATTTGTGAAAGATTTCGAGAAGCCGAGTCCATGCTTTCTTATTCTTGCAGTCTGCTAGAATTCTTACAATTGCTTTTTCATCGAGCCGAACAATACTCTTTTCATCTAGATCGCGTAGAGGTTGTGGCCTACGAGGCACGGCAACCCCCTCCTTGGCACGATTTTCTTCTCCACTAGCAACATGTTGCAGGATCTCGGCCAAGGGTAAGTCGGCTCTAGGCTTCTCCCTCCGGTGGCAATGATTATTCGAGAGAGGTTGCGAAAGTGCTGCAAAGGTACGACAATTTGTGGGGGCGATACCTAGGCCATACAAAGATTGCCTAAGGAATATCAAGCACTGTCTAGAAGGTGCTTGCAGCATGGACTAGATATCATGCTTCTTAGATAATCCACAGCAGCATGGGAGAATATCCAGTCGCCGTCAACAGTCCTTTGCCAATTGAACTGAATAACTTTACGATTCTCGCTACCGTCGTTTGCATCGTTTGAGAAACGGACAAAAATGGAGCCAATCTGTTCCGAGATTGTTCCGTAGTCCGTTCTTGGTTGCCGTCCTGGGGAAGCATTGAGTCGGTGATAGGGACGCATCTCTCAAGCAGTGAAATCTGCTGCTTGATTGTGCCTGTATCCCCTTCACAATTGCACAAATGTCTCGATATGAAAATCTAACTTTCAAGGACGATATCTTTCGCGGAAAAGTCGTCTTTTGCACCGGTGGAGCTGGATCCATCTGTGGACGTCAGGTTGAGGCACTCGTCCAGTTAGGTTGCGATGCAGTCATCACAGGGCGAAATTTAGAAAAGACTGAGGCTCGCGCAAAGAAAATGGCCACTCTGAGAGCAGGTGCGAGAGTGATTGGTTTATCTGCTGACGTGCGAGATATCAAAGCTATGGAGACAGCCGTTCAAAGATGTGTAAAAGAACTCGGCCGACTGGATTTCTTGATCTGTGGAGCTGCTGGTAACTTCTTGGCAACGATGGAAAACCTCAGTGCCGGCGCATTCAAGACAGTGATGGATATTGACGTACTTGGATCGTACAATACCTTCAAAGCTGCAAGTCAAGAACTAAAGAGGTCGAAAGGTCGTGTTCTATTTGTGTCTGCCACACTACACTATTATGGTACTCCTTTACAGGCTCATGTATCAGCTGCAAAAGCAGCAATCGATGCATTGTCTCAGTCAGTCGCCGTGGAATATGGACCTTTTGGTATAACTAGCAACGTTATCGCTCCTGGCCCAATCGCTGGCACGGAAGGAATGTCTCGATTGTTGCCAAAGGATCTTAGTGAGGCCTATGATAGAGCTATCCCCATGCAAAGGCAAGGGTCGGTAGATGACATAGCACATGGCACCGTGTACATTTTCTCTCCTGCAGTAAGTCTAATCATGTCACACTTCTTTCGTTTTATTGACGGTCTAGGCGTCTTGGGTAAGTGGTCAAATTCTGGTTATTGATGGCGCAGCTTGGCATACAGCGCGCAGCACCTTTCCCTATCCTGATATTGTGCTAGGCACAGTCAGTCTTGCTGAGGATGTCAAACAAAGAAAGTCGACAAGGTCTGCAAAATTATGATAGAAGATTGTGTCACTTTCAGTGTTTTATGATTGTACATTAGATTATGAGTATTGAAATTTTTATCACTTATCCAGCCGATGGTCGACTTTGCAAAGTTTCCATAGCTCCACACCGACCGCATCGCTGTTACAAGGTCGCTCAAGGCACCCTTTTGTTGAAGGTAGTCTCGTTACCTCAAAGATTTCCCTGAATGCTTTCCACAAATGTTGTTTCTCTTGCTGCGCAAGTCCCCTCTGCTTGTAACCCACGATTATCATTGTCTTGTTAGTGGTTGATAGCATGTCCAAGGTGACCACCAGATCTGGCAACAATTCGGCCTCATAAATCAAGTCACAGGCAACGATTAGATCCACCTCAGGGTAGCTATGGTCACGAATTTGGGCTCCCCATCGCAATACTCGGATATCCATAGTGATACCAGAGGCAATGAGATGTGAATTCAGGGCAACGTTCGTCTTCATAACCGGAAGGGCTTCAGGTAGATCGGTCAGGATTATCTTGGCGCTCCCGTCAGAACTGCTCATAATCGATGCTAGCCAAATTCCACATATGCCAGTCCCTGAGCTAAGGTCCACAACAACAGGACATTCCGAGGGTTTCGGAGCTTGGGTCAATATATCGAAGGCTGCTGTACTGGCAAAGAGTGCAGAGTCCCATATTTTGCCAGGAATCGCGATCTCAGGCGACTCTCTAATCACAATAGAAGATTGTGAACAGGACATCTGGCGATGAAAGAAGAGCATTTCTTCGCCAGTCAAGTTGATGTCGGATCTGTGTACCAATGAAAAAGGTCCAACGATAAGCGGCATGATGTGAAGAGTACCTTCATCTGTTGTTGTACTAACACCAATCTTGAGCAGAAAGTCACAAGCTACAGGTGCCTTTGCATTAAGACTGATGCTCATGGCACCTCGTCCTCCAGAAAATCCTGGCCATGTCAGGCTTGGCAGACTTGACCATCCCGACTCATCGGGTGCTTTAATCTCTACCTCGATTGTGTCAATTTCTTGATCTGGTCGTGCAACTGACAGGGCTTGAGCATAGCACTCGAGTTTCTCATTTCTCTTTAGTGCTTTTTGAGGGAAAAGAGACATTTCATTGACCAGACCAAGCTGCAGAGTATACCAGCTGTATCAAATCAGGCTCATGTCTATGTTAGAGATTCGTTATAAGTACGTCTGTGACTGCCAGATAACTGGTGGATAGGGACTTCTGAGAAAGACTCGATAAATCATGCGCTTTTCCCAGTCCTTTTGATCTGCCAACGGTAAATTCGAGACATTATAGAAGATCTCCTCAGAATGTCCAAGCATCGCACGACGCTGATAGCCCTGAACACACACATTGTCCAGTGGAGGATGTCTCATGGGAATTATGTGACTTGATTCTACCTGTACACAAGATTAAAATTGATAAGTTTGTCTCAGCCGTTTATTGATCTTCTGAGCGATCTTGGCAACAAAGGTATCTCGTGTGAAAAGCATGCGCAGAAATATCATGTTTCAACACATGGCTCAACAGCACGAGCCAAGTAGCAGTAATCACGTGTCAGAAGAGTCCATGGATGCATATGCAGCATAAAGCATCTATGGAATAGATCTCAGCTATGCGCTAAAAGTGGCCGGACTTCCAGAGATTTCTGGTATAAACGTAGAGCATAAGACTGTCAAGATGTGTAGTAAACGTGGTAGCCATACTAACCATACATTCCAATGACTACATACATTTGTACTTGTGCGGCCACGCTAAATCTCTTTGCGAGTGTTTACCTGATACTTGACTTGACCATGTATTCCCACACTTCCCGTCATGCTATATTGACGTGCGCGTGTCTACGAGGAATTTTTTTCTCAAGAGCAAAAAGATTTTGCGTAGGTAGTGGAGCAGCATGAGTGAAAATGGATAATAAAAATGCTCTAAATTGTTGCGATATCTGTCTGCAGTCGATAGCTTTTGATGATTGGCTTACTCGGGGCTGCATAAACCGATCAATAATACCGACTGCACAAAGCGTTCGCCAGTACTCAAAACGTCTCATCCAAGCATGGTAGTGATTACAGTGATCGATTGAAGAACATGCGTTTGACATTACCAATCTGTGATTGATCCCGGATTGTCGTCCACCTCGCCAAAAGTACTAGGTTTGACAGAGTGATCCACACAGACATCACGCTCGACCCCATTGACCACCGTCTTTTTGTCAGGCGCACGAGACATGATTTCCCTCAAGTACTGGTGCTGGAATCCTAAGATTTTTTCATTCATCTGACCAAACTCCAGCAGGAAGCCATCGTGACCTTCCGGGCTTATGATTCGATCTAGTTTTGCATTAGGCATATGTGCAGCAATCTCCTCTTGTTCGTCAAAGGTGAATAGACCATCGGATTCTATGCCGAGCACCAGAGCAGGCTGGCGTATCATCGATAAAGCTTCTTCCAATGTATCTGTCCTGCCTCGAGAAATATCGTGGGTATCGAGTTTCCTTGTGATGCTTATGTAGCAATTCGCATCAAAACGCTTCACGAATTTTTGAGCTTGATAACGGAGGTATGATTGTGCTGAAAATTGCGTGACAGCCTTTCTTGGTTGAACAATAGATGAGGAGGAATTGTTTGGATTGGAACGAGTCTTATGCGGAAACGTTCCATCGAAGCTGGAAGATCTGGAAGTCGAGGTAGATGGAGACCTTGGAGGTCTACATGGTAGACGTTTAGAATGACCCTCGTTGTGTGCAACCCAGTGTTCGTCACTGGAAATTTTGCTGCCAGGCTTATCAGGATATGGCTGCGTAGAAGGCTTCGCGATATTCCTTCCGAAACGTGTCTCGAAGGAATTTCTGCTGCGATAGGTGAGGAGTGCAGACATCCGGGCAGCACCAAGGCCGGCTATCGGAGCATCGTCGTACGTGTAGTAGCCGTCGTCATACTTTGGATCACAGTATATGGACTGTCGCTGTGTCTCTCCCCAGCTGATATTCCAAGCACTGGATCGAGCACTAGTCGCCACAGGAATCAAGGTTTTCACAAATTTCTCCCCAAAGAAGGCCCATTCGAGTGCTAACATCCCACCCATAGAGCCACCAACTACACAAGCGACTTGTTTAACACCAAGGGCATCAATGATACGCTTGTGTACATGCACGTCATCACGCACAGTGACGAGGGGGAACTCTGGTCCATAGGCTAAAGCAGTCTCAGGATTGTTTGTACATGCAGAAGCGCTGCCATATGGACTGCCTAATGAATTGCCACAGAATATGAAAAATTTCGTATAGTCAAATGCTTTACCCGGTCCAAAAAGAGGACCCCACCAGTCTTCAGCATCTGCACTGCCTGTGAAGGCATGGCAGATGATGAGACAGTTATCATGATTCTGATTTAGATGACCCCAAGTTTTGTAAGCGACTGGCACGTTTTCCAAGCGTGCACCGGATTCCAAGATCACCTCATCAAAGCGAGCCAACTTCTGATCGTTGACGAGGGCAGCGTAGGGATTCTCATCTTGAAGGGAGAAATGCTTTAGGGCCGCCGTCATTAGCCTGTCGACGATAAACTGCAAAGAATTGCTGAAATTCAGTTTGTAATTTATGTGGAGATTTCATTTCATGCCGCGTGGCTTGTAAGAAAAGTTGCGACCTTCTTTTTGTGAAGAGATAATTCTTCCGCACAACGAAATCAGTCAATAATGGTCGATGCCAAAGTCAAGAAGGTGCAAGCAGAATCCAAACTGGATTCTGCACAGACGCTCAAGGCCAGTAAGGCTCTGCTGAAGCATATCCATACGACTCCTTCAAAAGCCGAAAAATCAAATCTTCTTGCTTCTGATATAGATGCTCCAGAAAACGATACTGCCGTATGGTTGTCCTTGACGACTAAGAAGTTCATAGTGGACAAGAAGCGTTTAAAGCCAGCGAGGATACCGCTCGCGCATCCGTTTACCCCATCAGACGCTACGGTCTGCTTATTTGTCAAGGACCCACAACGAAGTTACAAGGACATGATCGAGCGAGCCGGTTTGAGTTCACTCGTCACTAGAGTCGTTGGAATCTCAAAACTGAAGGAAAAGCACAAATCGTATGAGGCGAAACGCGCACTCCGTGACTCTCATGATATATTCATGGCTGATGACCGGGTCGTCTCGCTCTTGCCTTCACTTTTGGGCAAGACATTTTACAGTAGTAAGAAAATTCCGCTGCCCATATCAGTGCCCGTGAAACCGGAAAAGGCGGAAAATCTCAAGATTGAGGTTACCAAAGCATTGAGCTGCACTAGCCTGCTTCTCGCTCCTGGCACATGCACCATGGTGCGTGTTGGATTAGCTGGACAAACACCAGAAGAGATTGCGGCCAATGTTCAGCTCGTGGCAGATCGAGTGATTGATCAATACGTACCACAAAAGTGGTCTGGTGTGCGGTCGCTTCATATCAAGACTGCGACTTCCGTGGCGCTCCCAATTTGGCAGACAGATGCAGTCTTCGATCCCGAAACGGACAAAGTCGTTGCTGAGAAGGATGCACAGCTTGCTCTTGAGAACGGTGCAAAGTCATCAAAGAAGCGAAAGGCAGAAAAGCCAGTACCTGGAATTTCTATTGAGTCAGTTGAAGAAATGATTGAGGGTAATCCCACATTGAAGAAGAGTAAGCTGACTGCCAAGAAATCTGCTGCTGCCAAGGACTTGCCCAGTAAACCTGCTGTTGTGGCGCCCAAAGTCAGCAAAAAAGGTTCAAAACAGACCCGAAAAATGTAAAGTTTATGTGACAGACTAGCATATCTACTAGAGTCTGAGTGTAGCGAGCGTACTAGCATTTCTGAGCAAATTCCGTAACCCGTGAGATAATCGATCATGTCTGACGAATCATCGAAATCCAACAAAACCCATCATTTCACCGACCTCAGGGTCAACATTGCCAGGCTCAACTTTCACTTGCGCTTCCTTGAATTTATGCTTCTCCTCCTTCCTTTTGGCCTTTTTTGCAGCACGCTCTTCTTCGTCACGAGCCGTCCTGGCAAGAACGCTCTGACTCAGGTTGTAGACTTGCCGCGCTCGTTGCTCCCGGCGTCGATCCTTAAGCATTTCAAGTCGCGCGACACATTGTTCTAAGCTAGATCGTTCTTGATCGAAGGTTTGCCCGGTTTTTCGAACGTGTTGTCTAGAGTTGATGTGGTCAATCCATGAGCTGTTGTCCTTATATGTCTCATCACAAGCTTCGCAATAAAATCCTGCACCCTTTCCACGTCTTCCCAGAGAAGCACCAAAGGGCACCAGATAAGTCTTATTGACGACATCACTCCAATCTTGCGCTCGCCGAGCTGAGACTGATCTGGCGTTGGGGTCTATTGGCGTCTCATCACGAATTTTCTTTCCGGACACCTTTGCTTCGTAATGCGCTTTCGACTCGGCCTTTTCCCGCAATTCACGCTCTTGTGCTAAGCGCACATATTCCTCACGATCCCATTTGCGACGAAAATCAGTATCACCACCACGAGCAGTATTCTGATATGCACTCATGCTCCCATTGCCGGTCCCTTGTAGTTTGAACATCATTGCGAATCTCAAAATGATCAAACCAACACGGCTGTAAATGAAATGGGGCTGAGGCGTGAGGAAGCCAAAGTTTTGTGAATGTCAATACATCTCACAACAAGAGCTCGAAGCACCAGGGAAGCTCAAAATCATGGATGTTACGGAGCAGAACTCCTTCGATGAACTTCTCGAAAGGCTGCCAGAAGTTGTTCGGATGGCGTTCAGTATGGCGTGTGTCATGGTGGGGTTTTCCTTCTTCTTCATCTTGTATCGCGTCTCACATCGACCGCGCCAAATACTGCCTTCAGAGCGGACCTTCGAGACCATCAAGTCTGGAAAAGTTGTCCAGGGTCTGCTCCTGCCTTCTCTTAAGGAAGAGCCTGGAGTGTTCCTGAGCGTAGTGATACCCGCATTCAATGAAAGTAAGCGTATACCAATCATGCTGTCAGAGACTGTTGAGTTTCTTCGATCGCAACCAGTCATGGGAGATTGGGAAATTTTGATAGTAGACGACGGATCCACAGATAGAACAACGGAAGTGGCTCTAGAATGGGCTACAGCACAAATCCAACAAGGTAATCTGAATGAAGGCCAATTGCGAGTCTGCACTCTACAAATCAATCGGGGCAAGGGCGGCGCAGTGACCCATGGTATGCTGCATTTCCGGGGCGAATATGCTATTTTCGCCGATGCAGATGGAGCATCTCAATTCAGTGACGTTGTCTTGCTACTCGAAGCTGCCAAGAAGATTGAGAATCGTGGTCTCGCAGTGGCGGGCGGTAGCAGAGCTCATATGGTGTCAACGGATGCTGTAGTCAAGAGATCTCCGATAAGAAATCTGCTTATGCACGGATTCCACACTTTCATCAGACTGCTTGGTGTGAGCCATATCAAGGACACTCAGTGCGGATTCAAGCTCTTCTCACGAGAGGCTTGCCGCAAGATCTTTCCGGTTGTCCATATCGAGCGTTATGCTTTCGATGTCGAAATCTACATGATTGCTGAAATGCTGCACATCCCTGTACAAGAAGTGCCGATCACATGGCACGAAGTAGAAGGCAGTAAGATGAATTTGGTCAAGGATAGTCTGAACATGGCGTGGGATCTGGTACTTATGCGTATTGGCTACACTACCGGTATGTGGGCATTAGAGGAGGATGAACGAGACTGTAGACAGAGGCCAATCATTGCGAGATGAAGCTACGCGCACCGATTCCTGAGCATTCTGAGTGATGATTGTGTTATGCATATATTGTATCAATGGCTCGACCGTGTACAGGATTTTTGCTGACTAGAATTTGACAGGTTGACAGCGGAGCACACGTGATAAATTCTAGTGCTCCACACAGATTACGACGACTCCGCTCCCTCTGCCATCATTCCCTTTCTATAGCGATTCTCCTTCTTGCACACCTCTCTGGAAGCACTTCGAAGACCGAGTTGACAAAGTCACTCAAGCAGTTCATCGCTATCTCACGTGGAGCTCGCACGGTATGACTTCACCCATCTCAGTCAAGTGGACTTTCAAGGATACGTTTCGTGCGAGGCTTGATATAGAAGATATCTTTCCACGTTGCGCCGAATACATCCCCGACTACCAGCAGGTCAGAATAACAAAGAAAGATGCATCATGTCAACTGATCAAGGCAGATCTGTGATAAACTCATGGTCAAGACCGTTAATAATGATACGGCTCGTCTCCAAGCTATCCCATCGAACTCAAGTGTTCAGATTCGCTTGCCAGGAACCACAGTCTACGTCGCTCTGGCTCCGACACACCGACAGACAACACTCTCGACTGGTAGAGCTAGACTTCGTGTCACGTGTTTGGATCATGTTCTTGAGACATTCTTGAACGCTGGTAGTGCCAAATTGCCGTTCCCATGCAAGGGCTTGGCCTCTGCTAATGAAGATGATTTGCACTCGACTGTCTCCGCTGCGTCAACACTCAATCCAACCACAGAGGTCACCACAGTCCATTCTTCGTGCGCTACTGTTGCTGAAGTTAGTGCCATGATCGATGCAAAATTGGCTGAAATGACTGCAAACATAGCCAGAACAACCTCAAACGGAATGAAGAAAGAGGCGCCAGGTCGAACAGAAGAAGCTCCAGTAACGTACCGTCACAACGCCATATGTGACGCTTGCGAGACAGAAGTTTGTGGTGTGCGCTGGAAGTGTTTACAATGTCCAGACTTTGACTCTTGCGATATCTGTTGGCCGCAAACCCTGAAGGAACATGGCAGTCATCAGTTTGTCAAGCTGACAGCAGATCACCTCTCAAAGCGTACCATCAAAGCTCCAATGATCTCTCACCCAAATATACTTTGTGATGGTCTCTTGTGTATCGACAAGGAGCGTACGATCGTAGGCGATCGATACAAGTGTTCAGTTTGTACAGATTTTGATTTATGCTCCGCATGTGAGGTTCACCCAGGAAATAAGCACGATCCCTCTCACGACATGATCAAAATCAAAACGCCAGGTTCTCGAGCTACTGTGGTCGACTTCAAGAAGGTCGCCAATTCTGTGAATCTAGATCTTGTTTCACGTCGTGATCCATTCGAGACTTCCAAAGACGCAACACCACAGATGGCGAAAGACATCAAGGACGTCATTAATAATCTGTCACGCAGGGTCAACACAATACGTCGTTCGAAGACTACAGAGCAGTCGGTTGTGAATCATTTCACTGTCGCTTGCGACATGTGTAATCAAATGGTACGCGGTGTTCGTTACATGTGCGCAACATGTCCGGACTTCGATCTATGCCGCTCATGTTTCACCAAAACAACTCACGCAAAGGATCACGTCTTCATCCTATATAAGCATTTCGTTGACAATTTAGTAACACCACGAGTGCACATTCCAGCAGTAACAGATCATGAGCGTACATCTTTTGCGAGAAAAACTCATGATGTCGACTGCGCAAAAGAACATGATTCCTGCAAAGATGATATGTTCCTGCAATGTTCGATCTGTCCTGGCTGGACCAAAAGGGCTTGTGCACATTGTGTGTTGGAGCATGACAACACTCATCCTATCAAAGTCTTACGAGGGATAACAGAGGAGCATCATGAACCCGAAACTGCAGCAGTCAATCCTGCTTTCGGGGAGGCATGTTCTGCTGAGTTTGTGGAGGACGTCAGCATCCCAGACAGCACTACTCTCTCGACTAACGTATCTTTCATCAAGCAATGGCTTGTCAAGAACGATGGTCAGATGGCTTGGCCTCCTGGTGTTTATGCATGCCCGATCGGTGCGCACACTGTAGTCGCTTAGCTGCAGCATGCGACATCACGTTGCGCACACTGTAGTCGCACAGCAGGACTTAGCCGCAACATGCGACATCACGCTGGACTGAGACACGGGTGTATCTGAGCTCCTTCCGTCTTGGGCCGTAGCAG
>DF820145.1:0-60835 GCA_000836195.1 Taphrina populina JCM 22190
TCATCATCATCATCATCATCATCATCATCATCATCATCATCATCATCATCATCATCATCATCATCATCATCATCATCATCATCATCATCAATTCGTGACACTCTTATTCCGCGAGCTCGTCGTTCACATCGAAAAAGACTTCGCCATAGTGCTTTCAAATGTGTGGAAGTCTCTTAAGATGTTCTGTTACTCTACATTGCTATGGACGGCAACCCAATCATTGTAACAGACCAAAACATGCAGAGTCTTGTTTGAGATCCTTGCTACGGTGTTTAGTAGCATCGATTCGCTTGAGCTTTGTCGTTGTGCTATATCAGGTATAATACTGGAAGCACTTGGAGACTTGGGCAACAACCATCTCGGTCCGTGCTGACTCTAATGGTTCATGTTGACTTATTCCAAGTCCATCAAAATCTCCTTGAGATAGGCGCTCATGTCTGGCGATTTACAGGTCTTGTTGTGGTGATTGAGGGACCGATCGCGATCGAGTATGACCACGTGCCTAAACTCTTGTGCTGCTATATGTATTCGTGAGTAAGTCTTTGCGACTCTGACCCCAACTGCCAGACGGTCTCCTAACTCATGTTTCGTTTTGGTATAGAGATTGAGGCAATTCTCAAAGACGAAGATCCAGGTGAAGTGTACGAGGACAGCAAGACAATACGACAACAGCTGGTTAAACACTTGAATGAAGCGGGCTTCAATGTCCAGCTTGGTAACTATTACGACAATCAGATCTCACCATCCACAACGCATTGGACTTTGACAGATGACGAGACGATTGAATATTCATCGGATTCATCCATCGAAGAGAGCAGGACCGTGAAGACTAGCGTAGAGCTTATCTCTCCCATATTCTCGGTGCAGCGAAATCCTGCAGACTGGAGCACAGAATTGGAACTTGTCGAGACTCAATTGGTAAACATTTTGAGGGCAGTAGAAGATGCCAGAAGTGCACATCTGTATGTCAATCAGACTTGTGGTGTACATATCCATGTCAGCAAAGTACCAAGGTTTACTTTGGCACAATTGAAGGCAATTGCAACATTC
Source organism: Taphrina populina JCM 22190 (assembly GCA_000836195.1). Lineage (NCBI taxonomy): Eukaryota > Fungi > Ascomycota > Taphrinomycetes > Taphrinales > Taphrinaceae > Taphrina > Taphrina populina. The sequence continues at coordinate 1,051 of DF820145.1, forward strand.
TTCATACTCCACGAAACTGCTTTAGCCCCACTCGAACCAAGGGAACGACTTCAATCGCCAGATGTACAGTCAAATCGTGAAAACTTCTTGTTGAGAGAGCTGAGCTATAGCGAGATACGATTGAGGATCCAAGCGGTGAACAGTCAGGAAGAGCTCATACAATTGGTAAATGCAGTGGACCCTATGAATCCAGAGACCCTCGATGCGGACTATGATGGTTGCGGCCCAACTAAATTATTCAAACTGAACATGACTGCTCTGAATAAGTATGACACCATAGAATTTCGTCATCACCACGGGCTTGTGAATGGAGAGCAGATCAGGCAATGGTTAGCACTCATCTTGTACCTGATTGACGAAGCAATAGAAGGGCTAGATTAGAGACTCAATATCTTCCTGGAGTGCTTTTTACTGCATTTCTAACTTTCATTCATTGTTCGTAGCAGAAATTCTGCAGATCAGAAGGTGCATTCCGCATAATAGAACATTCCCTGAACGTTTTGCGACATACAGATATTACCCAAGAAAAACGTCCCCAATGTGAGAACTTTCCACGTTATTTAGACCATCACCGCATACTGACATTGAGACGTTGCATGGATCATACATGAATCTTGACATAATTTTTCGTTATGACATCTCTAGCCAGGCACCACTTTGAACGAAGTCCTCGAACGTCCAGTCCTCTTGCTCGAGGTCTTCGTCATCACCATTCCACAGGAACAAAGTGGCAGCCACAGGCTCGCTAGTACCAGAGATACAAGCGGAAGGGCTAACAGATACATTGATTGGTCGATACTGCTCCTCCTCAAACATGATCAATCTGTCTCGCTCCCTTCTGGTACGTGGCCGATAAATCTTTCCATGAATATGATGTGCTCGGCTCTTCACTGCAGCCGGGTAGGGTGCATAATTCAGTCTCACTCGTCGGTAGCCTTGCAGCAAAGCGTCCGTTGTCCGTTTCATCAATGCTGCAATCCGAGCTTCGGTTATGGTGCTATCCGAGTACATGGCACGAAACAGGATAACCGGATGCAACAGCGAGCCGTACATGAAAATTGGTTTGTCAAAGGCCACTTCTGTTTCATCCTCGGTCGATTCGTCCGATTCGTCCTGATCCTTATCCTCGCTGCCGTGGTCGTCGTCGCTAATTTCCTGCCTAATGTCGAAAGAGCTTCTTCGTTCGGCATTTTCATACTGATTCGCAGATGCACTGCTACTGTCGCTTGGGATGTCGTCAGCGGTAGAGGTGACACTTCCGAGTGCGCCGCTCTCTAGGTATTGAGAAGTCTCGTCAGTGATCTGGGCGTCGTTTTGTGAAAGCCGCTTAAAAGTTCTCATGGTCGCAGGGTCGGAATCATCAGTCTGTGAGCTTATTCGGCGTTTTTGTTGGCGAACGTGGGTGTGGTGACGGCCGCAATCTTGCGAGTCCACTACGGACATGGTAAACTCTGCGTATGGCTGCAGCAAGAAAACTTTTTTCAAAGTCGATGTATATATCCCAAAGATAGGACACAATGAGTCATTTTGTAAAGGAGCTCCGTTTGTCGAAAGAGTGAAGTTTTACAAAGTACAGATTCTCACCAATGGACCTTATTGCTGAGGGGGGACGTCTTCATGCCAGACCTACGAAGCCCCGAGAGCTTGTTTCGGTAAGAGAGATGACCTCCATTTCTGTCTTTGTAAAGACGGACCGAAACAAGTCACTTTGTTTGCACAACCCCCTGAAATCCAGCTGCTCCCAAGCACAGCTTTGGTATAAACACTTCTCAACTACTCAATGAGGGATAGATGTCGTGTGAAATGTACACATACATTACTATTACGAGGCAATCACGATAAACGTTATTCTTTTGACATTTTCATAAACCTCAAAGACACCATTTATGCAATCCCAGGTATCTTCAAAAAGGCGCAACACCAAAATGTACCTCGGTATTGTCGCAAAGAAATGCCGATCGACTCTCACCTCCACTCTTGAGGCCTTTTCCACGGTCGCCATGTTATTATAGACACCCGCCGCATGGTTTTAATCAAGGACTTCCCACAAAGTAGCACGCCGTTCTTGTGGTGGCCCGGCCAGACCAGAACATCAAAGGAAAGAAGCGAAGCTCAGCCAGAGAATCGGTAAATGAGATGCGGTTGTCTCGATAGAACTTGCTATTTCCCGTGACTGTCCTACTTTGACAAAACTGTGTGGTGATAGACAATTAAAGCAGCTAGTGGGTTCCATCGATTTTGAGCGCGCACTGGAAATTTCTTACAGACACTCGAGACGCGGGATCGAGGCTTATGAGAATCAGATCAGATCGAGGGCAATCTAGTGTTTGCTTAAGGATTCAGCCTCCGAATGCTCTGAATCGATTGATAATCGGACTTTGATCATTGTGATGCATTGCGTCCTGTGTCGGTGTTGCGTCGTCCGTTGCAGCACTGGCCGGCCTCGACGCGAAATCATGCAAACTTGCAGGACAGATCGAATGAGTTGAGAATGAAACAAATTCTTGCCCCTGACACTTGATACAAATCCTCTGTCATTGTCATATGGGTCTCAGCACATCCATCACATGCTTGTTCCTTGTCGAGTTCGCACTCGGATCTAATGAAATTACCATCAAAAAAGCGATCAAGCACTCTACGTCGACATGCCGTGGATCGAAGAAAGGTCTCGAAGGCCTGATCGATCATCCCAGCACACTCACTCAACAGGAACATTGTAAAGGTCGCAGGTTCGCCCCGCTCTTCTGCTTACTTGGGCAAAATCAATGAGCGAGTAAGGCTCGCCAGGGTGGGTGACATTGCGCACATCCGGGATGTCGACACTCAAGCCAAGAGCTCCTGTAGCAACAATCATGTTGTGCTCGCCGACCAAGAACTGCTGGAAAACCTGCTTTTCATTCTCTTATCCGCTGTAAGAGGACGGGCGTTGAAGAAAATAGCTGCTTGCTCGACTAGAGCAGAAAAGCAAGACTCGAGTCATCAACAGTCGTCATGAATGCGAACCCCCAAGAGACCAAATCACAGCTGCCTCATGGCGCCAGTAGGAACAAGAACCGCTCAAATCGACCTGAATGGCGGACAACATCAGGTGACCTTGTCTCGTCTCGACACGATTCGATGAAGTAGTCTTTTAGTCGTATATCTTACTGTAGGCATAAACCACTAGTTGTAAGTTGGTCAAAGGTTTGTGGCCACAACGCTAGTATAGGACTACATGGGCCAACGCAAATATATTATAATATCTTTATGATACGAGATCGTCCTCGAGAACCATACGCGGCACGATGTTCATGGATATAAGCTCCTGAAACAATAGTTTCGCGGCGTATGGAATGGTCATCTTGACCACACCTTTGCTTGAATCGCAATTTGAGCACCAGGAATTGTATCCCATGAGCCCGCACTGTTCACACACATCCACTTCAAAAGCGTCTGATGATAGCATGAGTCGCTCACGAAGCAGTTGAGAAGCGCCATACGCTATTAAACAGTCTCTTTCCATTTCTCCCAAACGTAGTCCTCCATCACGGGACCGACCTTCCATGGGTTGACGTGTCAATACGGCTCGTGGTCCTCTTGCACGAGCATGCATTTTGTCTAGCACCATATGCTTTAATTTCTGGTAGTAAATAGGACCGAAGAAAATGTATGCCTGGAGCGGCTCGCCCGTGATGCCAGAAGTCATACAGTCCTTGCCGGAATAGCTGAATCCTTTTTCGATCAAGATTCGAGACATGTCTTCCACTTTACTGCCTCCAAAGGCCGTGCCGTACTGGAGTTTGCCTTTAAGCACACCAGCTTTTCCCGCCAATAGTTCAATCAATTTGCCGACCGTCATTCGAGAAGGAAATCCGTGCGGATTCATGATGATGTCTGGATTGATGCCTTGGTCATTAAATGGCATATCTTCCTGCTGCACAATCAACCCACACACTCCTTTTTGACCGTGCCGAGAAGAGAATTTATCACCGAGTTCGGGTCGACGCGTCTGTCGGATGAGCACCTTGACTAGCGTTTGGTCGGCCTCCGTGGTGGACAACATAACTTTGTCAATATAAGCTGATTCACCAGACTTGTACGTCATTGGTGTCGCTTTGTACGAACTTGCTGTCGCTTGGCCAACAGCTACCGTATTATCATTTGCATTTGTGGGCGTATGCTTGTTTAGATACACTTGGCCAGGCTCGATTCTTTCTCCAACACCCGCAATACCGTCCGGCTGCAAGACTTCATGTTTCCATATCACTTTGCCGTCGTCTCCCTTGATAGGATCACCGAGTCGATCGTAAGTATTGTTCGCATATTTCTTGATGCAACTTACATTCTTGCGAAACACCTGACACCTCCCAAATCCTCGATCAATACTTGCTTTGTTCAGGACTAAAGCATCCTCGATATCATACCCAGAGTAAGACATGACTGCGACAGTCGCATTCTGTCCAGCTGGTAATTTGTCATAACCGATGAGCTCAATCGTCTTGGTTTTGACCATAGGTTGTTGCGGATAAACCATAAGGTAAAGTAAGGTGTCGATTCGATTGAGCTGGTTGTATCCGATCGCTCCGATCGCTTGCTTTCCCATAGCGCACTGATAGGTATTACGAGGCGACTGATTGTGGTGTGGGTACGGAATCAGACCGGCCACGGCACCCAAGATTGTGAACGGCTCAATTTCCAGGTGAGTTGTGGTTTTCACAACTTCGTGTTCGTAAATGGCGATGAAAGCATCATTTTCTTCGTTCACGTCGAGATACTCAACCAGTCCTTCCTTGAGAAAATCTTTAAATGTTAGGGATCCCTTTCTCAGTAAACGAAGATGTTCGGCTGTTACCCGGGGTCGACCTCCTTCCACGATGAGAAGAGGTCGACATATCCGGCCACCATCCGCAGCAATGTAAACAGCAGCATGATGACTGTTGATATGGATGCTGACAAATTCAGAGAATTTGCCGCGTCGACGTAGAGTCCGTAAGCTCTTTACAAACTTGATTGGGTAGCGAACGATACCCAAGATGGTGCCGTTCAAGTAGACGACGTGAGTGCCTCCTGCATACATTTCATGACCCGCTACCATATTGAGATCTACGGCACCAAACGTGAAAATGAGGCTCTTGAGGTACTCCTCTTCAACATCTGTTGTGATGTGCGTCATAAGAGCTAAATTCTTGACGAGACCGCAAGCTTCGCCTTCCGGTGTGTCACTAGTGCACAACATGCCAAATTGAGACGGCTGCAATGCTCGTGGGCCACTGACTTTTCTCGTCTTTTCAAACTGAGATGAAATTCGAGTCATCATACCAAGAGCACTGATATAACTTAGTCGTGAAAGTACATGAGTGACACCCGCACGCTCCATCTTGAAACGTTTGAGAGACCAATTGCCGGTTGATATTGATCGGATCATCCCGGTCGTGATGATGTCGCCGACCATATTGAATTGGTTGAACGCATCGAATTCCTGGGCCCGATTTGGTTTTTTCAAGACCTTATCTATGTTCAATTTGAACTGCGCATTGAAATTCTTGAAGAGGTCTTCGAATAAGAGTGACACAAGTTGTCCAGCGAGTTCCAGCCTCTTGTTGCCCACATAGTCTCGATCATCTACCATGGTTGGGTCGGCCATGGCCATCAGCACTCGCCTGGTCATCATTGCAAAGTAGACCACTTTGGGGCGAAAATCGAGATTTTCCACAGGAACATGGGCAAGCACAATAGAAGCCAAGACTTCCAGAGCTTCTTCGGCTAATGGTCGTCGTGGCCCCTGACCCGGCGCTTTTCTGTTGATTCGGCACCTAGAGCCGATGTAGTCCAGGGCTCGTCCTTGCGTGAATATTTCCATCTTGGCACACTCTTCTAGATTGATGGCAAAGAGATCTTGGTATGTAGGATCAGCTCCACAGACGAGTTCGAATATTTCTTGATCGGATTGGATGCCCATAGCTTTGAAAGCCAAGACGATAGGAATATCCTCCGAGATGGAGTTGTGTTTTAAATAAATTCTGTTCTTTTTTGTAAGCACATAAGTCTTGGACTTCCTTTCGTGTGTAGAGGATGTGACGGATGCTTGAGTGATGCCCTTATATTCTTCAACAATGATTCGATTTTTCGAGAGTTGTTCCTGTATCAGGAGCACTTTCTCAGTTCCCTTCACAACGAAGTAACCTCCCGGGTCTAGTGGGCATTCGGACATTTTTGCCATTTCCGCCTCATTTTTGCCCGTGAGCACGCAGAGATCTGATCTGAGCATGATTGGCATGCGACCTATGGAGACATTTTTGCGCCGTACCACTTGCTTTCCGCGAGTGTACTCGATATCGACAAAGATTGTCGCGGCATATGTTAGATCTCGCAAGCGACATTCGTGGGGAGTGATGGATTTTTTGATACTGCTCTCAGCATCATGTCGAGTAGGGGATTCAACCCAAATTCGTGTATACTTCAAGTAGAACCAGGGCTCAACGTCAGACGTAACCCTTTCATTTGCTTTCACAATCTTCGTCAAATCCGTGTTGATGAAATAATTGAAGGAGTCGATATGTTGCTTGACTAGACCCTTGACTTTCAAAAATGCTGGCAAAAGATTCCACTTATCTTGCGCGGTGGCGATAGCATCTGTCAAGTCCTTGCCCTTATACTTTGCCTGCAAGAGAGGATCGAAAGGATCACTTTCGTGCCGTTTACGAGATGTCTTTCTGGCACTTTCGCCTGCAGCTTGCTCTCTATGTCCGGTTGTAGCATGCGCCATTGTCTGTCACAAGATGATAAGCCTGTCCTTGGAAGATTAACGTCGTGCAGTTTCGAAAGAAAATGTCGATACAGTGAAAGAAGTATTCGAGTGTGAAATCAATGGCGTTTCCATCTCGGCCCGCTGTGGTGGAGTAGCACTTTCGAAAATGCAAATCTCCTCGAGTAAAGAGGAATTTGTAAAACATTGTGCAGCACTAGTATGAGCGTCCTACAGGCATCCGCATGAGAGGTCTAATGCCTTGTCAACGATTGTAGCGAAGTAAGACTCATCGTCTGGGTGTCCATCCATCCTTTCATGCATATTTCTACAAAGATTTGCACATAACAAAAGGTGTTTGACAGTAATTCCTGTGCAACGATTCACTCTCGTTGTAACTAGTTGCGCCCGTTGGTGTTGTGTGTTATGCGATCACTGCCTCTCCGATTCATGTCAGGATACTCTTGAAACTATGATCAACCCTGTTATACATGCTGTAGGATGGAGGCAGCGAAAACGACACATTCACATTGGACGTGGTCACTACCATCATCGAGCGCAACTCGGTACTTTTGACCGAACGTTCGTACCTGAAGAGTAGTATGCACTCAAAATGGACTTATACTATGCAACACTAATAAGGAAAGTTCTGTTTGTATAAGCCAAACAATTTGCCTTGAGAGCGCCTCAGATAGCTGATGCTATGCAGGACCGTTCCAGGGGGGATAAATCACAAGGCCTGTTTCTGAATCCTCTCTGTAAGTGTAACTAAATCAATTGTTTTGCATGTCACAGAATTCTTCGTTTTGAATGTCCTTCGCCGTCTCAATAATTTCTTGTGCATTGGTATAACTTCTGACAACCTGCTCGTGAGAAGTTGCACGACCATCCACGAATTTCAGCTCTCATGAATAGTGCGGAGACTCTTCTCCCAGCTGAAGAATGCTTCCATCGCTGCCATGGCGCTAGCGTAAAGCTCGTCTGCAGTAGGATACTGTTCATCTCCTCCGGTATCTGCCAAGGTATTCGAAATTTCGTGCGAATTTGTTTCTTGCTCAATCGAATCACTCTCGATGTCATCATCCTCGTCAGAAGCAAACGTTACTACCTCGTCGATTCGCTGATTGACGCCAAGCAATACCGCGAGATCTTCTGGTGAGAACAATGTGAATGACTCGCCGTTGTTGTCTACCATTACCGGCACTTGATAGAGATCGAGCAGATCAAGACCATTCCTCTCTTCCTCCTCCAAGTCATCCTCAATATCGGAATAGTAGTCAAGATGGTTGCTACCATCTATCGCATTGCTAAAAATCTCTTTGACCTTGTACAGGACGTAGTGGAAGCTCTGTAGTCCTTCAGCCCAAACCAAGGGCAAATTTGGAGTCATTAGTCGAAGCGGCATGAGGTTTCGATGAGTTCGAGACTGATGCGCCGCAATGTGCAACATTTCTTTATAGAACGTTGTGGCGACTGATGACTCATATTTCCATTCATCCACCTCACGACTCATATTTGTCTTAATGACTCATGCTTGCACGCGGCAGCACATGAGTCATTGAGATTGCTCTAAAGAATGAATGGCCCGTCATACGTGGCAGAATCTATCCATAAATCTGGGCGTGTTTTTACTCTTATGTATCGCGATTATAACTTTTTCTGGATACTTAATGATGTGAAAGTGGCAATGATCGTTTCAACCTTGCAAAAATTGGTTCAGCTACCAGATCTGGGCACGGGAACAGTTCGCTCCAGACGCCCTACACAGTCACGTACATGAATAGAGTCCAGGAGTTGTATTGCTCAAGTAGGATCTATCCAGCTTTGCGTGTACTCAGGTTCTTTGTCAGTCGGCACCCAGATTAGAAGCCAGTCGCGCACTGTTTTAACCCTTTCTGACTGCAAGTCATGCAACAATAATGGTCTGAGGGCGTCATCGTGACGACTCTGTCGATCTATGCGGTACAACACATTGAATTGAGTTTTGCCTTGCCTGCTCGTCCCACTGACTGTACCATGAAACAGTGTGAGCGTGAAATCTTGTACAACGATAACATCGAGTCTCCGAATATGCTTCGAGACGTATTCCGCTTGACTACCCCAGATCGTGAGCTCGAAACCATAAGAGGTTGCGTCTCCGAGAGTCAGAACCACGACGTCCACTTCACCCCCATTGCGAGTGACGACTTTGCGAATGGCAGAAATATGTAGGACACCTGCTAGGACTGAATATTCTATGAGTTTACTATTTTTGTTGGCGGAAGGAACATGCTCGAGATCTTCCACGTCCAGAATGTTGTACATGTCGAATTCAAAACATGGCAACCTGGGGGTCGTCATATCAGAGAGCATAGACGCACCTTGAGATTGATTGAAGGACAACTCCAGGGCCTGCTCATAGCGGGCAGGTATTTTCGAGTCAGCGACCTTTGAGCGGATCAGCCGACGCCATGGCAAGGGAGTCAGTTGGGAGGGTGATGAAGCATCTTGATGAGTGAGATATTGTGGATTCCAAGATTGAATGAGCTGCACATTAGACGGTGCACCAAGATAGGTGATGGTCTTGGGTCTGTTCATGCATCTACACCTATTCCTCAATATGATCAAAGGCTGCAGAATGTTTTACCTTTTCAGGTGGTTCGTTGGGTCGCTTATTAAAACGATGGAGCTTAATCAAATCGTCCAATCACAACGCGCGAGAACGCCGTGGCACAAACATAATTGACGAGACAACTTTGCCCACTCGCTAAACAACATGCCAGTCAAAGTCGTTGGTCGAGTGATGGAAGACCCGATCTGAGCCCTTGTTTGGAATCGACTCTGCTCCTACTAAGGACTTACGCCATTTGATAAGTGTCTATACCGGATTGCAAGAACTGCCGAGCAAGGGTTCTATTTGCAAACAGAGCTTCCAGAGAAGTCATGCGGTGACGAACTTGACTTGCTAGGGGAGCCTTTCGTGGCATATGACCTACATACACTTTTATAGACTTACAAAAATCTAGTCCCTGTCAATACTCGAATAAAAGCTACTATTACTCTTGCGTTCACCACTACCCTTGTATACCTCTCTCCTCCAGTATCATGAGGACACTGGCGGGGCATCATACTTACTCCACGAAAGCAGACAGGACTAGCTGTTCTCTGTCTGTATTGTTTGTATATAAGGAAGTTCTGTTGTCAACTTCTTCACCAAGAGTCATATCATTGACAACGACTGAACTTGATTTCGCAGACCACTGCTCTACAGTGGCTAATTCCTTAATGCGATGAGACTCAGGAGAAGAACATTCAGATGAGCTCAATGGTACAGTAGTAGCAGCGAGGGACAAGATATTTTTAAGGGGCAATCGTTTAGACATCTGGTTTCGTTGTCCCACGAGAAGTTGAGCGGAAATTTCAGGCAACGAAGGACGCTTCCTGGTAATTGCTTTTGGGCGCGCAGTCAAATGACTTTCAGAACTAGGCGCTCGCAGTCGGCTCTGCTGCTGTCGCTCTGTTGAGATCTTCATCGGCGATGGTGACGAGCCACAGATTACGGCGGTCTTCAGTGCTGCCTGACGTTCTTGTAGTAAATGTTTGATGACACTGTACCATAATTGATGAGTCTCCTGACTGGTGGTGGTGAACCTCAAGCTCTGACCCTGAGAAACAATCAAAAGCGATCGATTGTGCATGGTACAGCCATCACGTGCTGGAAAATCGTCCTCAATATCATGTACTTCCAGGATGTAGCATTTCCTAAACCCAAGTACTTTACCGGCAGGTCTGCTGGAGCTCCAGCAAATCATCCCGTCGTTCGGCCGTAGAAGCACATAGCGCTTATGTCGTTGCATATGAGCATCCTTTTCACTCTTACTCGAGGGCCACAGAGACCGATTTTGTCGGAAGGACTTGAACATTTCTGTGCCAATCAGCGTGCTTGCAATGTTCCGACTCAGTAATTCTGCTTCGGACAGCATAGGTACTGGCGCTTGCTTTGTAGTCGTGACAGGCAACCCTGGTCGATCATTGCTACACGCCAAAACAGGTTTGAATGATTGTGACATCAACTGTGGAAAATCATAACCAAAATTTTTCCTTGGAAAGCTTTCACTAAACGGAACAGCACGGATTGGTTTCCGTTGCTTGTGCTCAGCTTTGTCGCATGAATCGTGAAGCCCGAGTCGCAAATCGAGTGTAGAGGACGTAGCGAGATCGCCAAGCAAACTTTCGCATCTAGCGGGAACGGAAATTGAAGAGGTTGAAACTGTTTCCAACAAGTTATCAGAACCAACCGCAGCGATCGTCTGGGGTATATCTCGTACTGAAAGGGCTGGGAATACCACCGATTTCTTTGTGTTATCAGTAGTAGTGTTGGTGAACGATGGAGGACTTTGGCATCGGCCATGATCGGTCGGGACAAAAGTGTCACAAGAGCCTTCAATAGCTTCTAGATTGACGTGTCCTGGATGGTCGTCGATCGCAGACCTCGAAGAATGGATCTCGGACGATGCTATACAAAGCCTCTCCTCAAACTTTCCAGCAAGGGAAGCTGTGACGAGAGTTCGGTACGCCAATTCCAGATCTTTGATGGACCGATGCATTTGTTGCTGATGGGTCTGATATGCTTTATGAACCGCCTCCAAGTCCACTCGGTGTCGCTCTAGGATTCCTTCAACCGTCTGTTCTGTAGAAGGTGAACCCACATAGTCATCTGTCTGTATTCCAACAGACCTGGTGTCCAAAACACCATTCTCATCGGGCAAGTGATCGTGCAGCTTCATAGGACTGCCTAGAATTCGACCAGATTCTTCAGCTGCAGACTCTGTAGGTTCAATTACAGCATCAAGCTCTTCGTTCAGTGTTTTTTGAGTTCTAGATGGATGAACAGTCTCGGGCTCGTCGTGATCTTCAACAGCCCATTCGAATGCATCGTTCGCAAGGCCAGGTGTTGCAATGGAATTGACGGTTATGGACGTTCCTCTTGACCCGACAGACGAAAATCGTTCACGCGGAATTACGCCTTTTCTTAGTGATTCCTTGCCAGAGCCGTTCGATGCCCGCCGTTCGCAAAGACTGACTCCCTGCAGAGCGTACGCTAATTGTCTCTCAAGTTCTTCATTCTTCCTTTTCAACGATAACGCAAGGTCAAGACTGCTTTGTGTTGTCTCGTCTTTCAGTACCAACAAGCTTTCATGATGATCATATCGTAATTTTGCAGCTTTGAGCTGCTGGTCTTTGGCAGCGAGACTTGCTTTGACTTCCCGTAGATCTCCCTCCACTTGATATTGCAACTCTTCCAAAAACTCGATCTCCTGCTTCTGGACAGCGATCTTGCGGTCTTGAACTTGCAATTTGCCTTGTAAGCATTCGAGTTTGGATGAGAGAGTCTGATTTTGATGCAATGTGCTAGAGATTTGGAGACCGAGGCTTTCTGATGTCGCCATCAGTTCGCTTTTCAGGCGACTTATTTCTAGACAGTCAGCTATAGATTCGTGCGAATATGCTCGTGTATGGATATACCAGCTATCTGAGAACGGACGACGTTTTGTGACTGGATAAGCTCGCTTTGCACACCTTCAGATTCTGAAAGAACAGCTACATATTGAGACTTTGCATTCTCCAAAGCGTTTTGCAGTCTGTAGACCTCCTCCAGCAAATTGTCCTGGACCTTGGCAGCTAAATCTTGTGTATGTTCATACCCTCGTATGCCACACAGAGATGAAGCATCGATAGATTGTTGCAGCATCTTCGTAGGACTTGGAATAGGAGGTGGACTGGATGCTGGAGGAGGCAGAGCAGGTAGAGTTATGACCGAGACTGAGGTTGAAGGACGGCTTATTCGAATCAATGGACCGTGTTTTATTTTGCTTGAGGGAAGGGATGTTTGGGATTGTGCTGAGCGAGGTCGCATGTCGTCAACATGAGGAGACAGCATTGTCCGAGTTTGATGATGCATTGAGGAATAGGACGACAAGTCTCAACAGAGAGTGGATGCTGTCGCAACACTACGGATGTGGCTGTCAGACAAAGACTCTTGCATCGAGCGTCTACCTGCATCAATTCAATCTATATGTCACTTCATCCATTTCTACCAAACACTGGAGCGCCAGACTCGCGTCATGTCACGCGACCAATACTCATATGCAAATAGTCATGCGGCCGGAACCAGCTTTAGCTTTAGAATCTGTGAAATATACCTCACTTTAAGATTGATAATGACTCCTGAATGATATACTGGAAGACAGGCTGAAATTTGCCAATCAACCTAAATCTTTGGCGAATTTTCGCGTTTGACGTCTTGGATACCCCAACGAGCTTTCAGTAGAGTGGCCATGAGTGACAGGGAATCCTGATTGACGCCTTCAGAAACCTCTTCCAGCTTCTGCTTGCCATCGTTGAGCAACAAGATCCGCTTTGTCCCTCCAAGCTTGTACTGAGGCCAGTCTGACCCCGGAGAACCTGTGCTCGCAAAGTTTGTCCATTTCTTGACAAAGTTTAATGCAGTCTTACTCTCGGGACAAGTTGTGTCGTGTTGCCATGCGGAAGACGTATTGAAAACAAATGGAATTTCGCTGATATGATGGATTCCCCAATTGAGCTCAGCCCAGGACGGCAGAATCGCGTCTGATAGATAGAGGTAAACGTCGAGTGAATGTCCGGTCTTGACGTTTGGTACGGAAGATGCCGTTTCTGCCAATAAGCGGACTGGTCCCTCAAAGATTGCATCGTGCAGCATGCTAGAGACCGGGTGTGTCACTAGACCACCCTTGTGACTTGCAACACCGTCTATACCAGGGTACAAGCGACTTAGCTCGGATGTAGGAATTCCTAGTGCACCGACGAACTTATCGACAGCACTTTGCGCTGTTCTCATGCCGAATGCTTCGGTGAAAATACTGCCCTCGTCTCTAGTACATCCGACAATCAGAGACTTGATGCAGGCGGGGAACTCTCCTCGTGCCATTCTAACATCTGGTTGAATGTCCCAGATTGCGTTTGGACCTGTCTCTACACATGCCGCAGATTGCAGCGCGGGATACACTACTTGAAACTCTAGCAACTCCTCTGCTGATAGTGCTCTTGCTTTAGTAACACGATCTGGATCTGTCGCATCGATATGAAAATGAGACAACAACAACTGCCACGACTTTTCATGCGATGCAAGGGTCTGGTATCCCATGGTGGAGGCTGCACCGCTCTGGCAAATAGCGCGCTGAAACAGTTCGTCCTTGCCACCAACATGGTACGCTACACTAGTGGCACCGGCACTCTCACCGAAAATCGTGACGTTCTTGGTGTCTCCCCCAAATTGACCAATATTCGCCTTGATCCACTTGAGTGCCAACAACTGATCGCGCAAACCATAATTCCCAACGAGTCCCTCTTCATCCACGAGATCCTGAGATGCGAGGAAGCCAAAAATGTTGACTCTATAGTTGACCGTCACCACAATAAGCGGTGCTGAGTGTCGCAACATTTCAGTCGGATCATATAAATCTGAACTAGTGGTTCCTGTCTTCCATGACCCACCATATATCCACACCATGACTGGCACAACAGCTTCACCCGGCCTCGCAGTGGAAAAGACATTGACTGTAAATTGATCTGTTTCAGATGTGCCGAGATGGGCGCGAAGATGTAGACCAGGCGTACGTCGTCTCATGACTTCTGTAATTACACCTGGTGGTTGAGGACAACTCGGCCCGAATTCAAGGCACTTGCGTACAGTTGTCCACTTATCGGCAGGCTTTGCTTGACCCCATCGCTGAGCCTGACCAATTGGTATGCCAAGATATTTAAGTACTGGAGATTCGGTGCCAGACGGAAGATTCGAAGTGGCCTTGTCAGCAAGGTGATGCGTGTCTATGAATCCCTGAACGGGTCCACAAGAAGTCTCGACAACAGACGTCAGCTCTGCCATGATTGTCTGGCTATTTTGCAAAAGTTTTGGTCTTTTGTCAAAGGATATCCAGGGGACTTTCAAGGTTGTCCAGCTTTGGGAGTGGGTGAAGTCTTGAGGGAATGCGGGGTTCCGCTCGTTTCATCACCCACGTTGGAAAGCTTGCGAAGCCGGGGTTCACTAGGCGAATCCCGATGTCGTATTGTGTGTTGCAACACTGCAACTCACGGGCTCTCGAGCAGACGGAAGGATGTGTGTGGAAGATTAAGAACTAAGATTAAGAAGTGCTGCAAAAGTAAAATTTCAATTGCGCTTGCGCGATCACAAGTATGGCAAGCTGAAGTAGAGGCCAGTCAAAAGGCTCCAAGCACTTATGATCATGTCGAGGAGGTAGCGGAAGGACAGCAACAACCATGGAGATCCGAGTAGAAGAGACTCTAAGTCATGTACCGGGACCGCTTCACATGATGATGCATTTCCCTTTTTGTTTCTTCTTGGTTTTTGCTGTCTGCATTGGCATTTCGTTCTGAGACTGCATTGGCGGCTGCTCTTGTGATGCGAGATTCTGGCCTGATGGAGGACGCGTCAGACCTTCTCTTTTCCCACGAATAGCATCGAC
Source organism: Taphrina populina JCM 22190 (assembly GCA_000836195.1). Taxonomy (NCBI): domain Eukaryota; kingdom Fungi; phylum Ascomycota; class Taphrinomycetes; order Taphrinales; family Taphrinaceae; genus Taphrina; species Taphrina populina. Next base: position 16,279 of record DF820145.1, read on the forward strand.
GACAGCAAAAAATGCCTCTTCGACATTCGACCCCGTTTTCGCAGACGTTTCTATGAATCCGCAATTCAGCGCGCGTGATAACTGTAGTCCCTCTGACATGTTGATCTCGCGTTCCATTATTTTATCGCGTTGATTGCCTACAATCAGAATCGGTATGTCCTCCATGGGCATATCTTTTACTCGAACAATTTGGTCAATGAACTTTCTTACGCGCTCAAACGTACTGCGCGATGCGATTGAATAAACCAAGAGAAATCCGTCACCATCTCGAATCCATTGATCGCGTAGCGCAGTATACTCTTCCTGGCCTGCAGTATCTAAGACCTCCAAAAGACTTTGCGTGCCATGAACCATGATTTGCTTGCGGTAGGAGTCCTCTATGGTCGGATCATACGTTTCCACGAAATGGTTCATACACAACTGCCAGAAAAGTCAGCTGCATGCCATTTGATTCATAATTTATCCGCGGCGGGCTTTTCAAGGATGAAAAGCCAGACTATACCACGAGATATCGCATCATAGCTTACCTGAATAGTCAAGGCAGTCTTGCCCACGCCCCCATCACCGAGGACGGTGACTTTATATAATGGCATACGCGCTGCTGAACTCATCTTGCGCGAAAACTCGCAACCTTGTTCGATGATACAGTTGAAAGTAAAGAGAGTATCGGCAGACGGCCAAGATGTTGTACAAGCCCTCTAGCTGGGCAAAAGAGTACTTGAAATGGCCCAAACGCTTGCAGATGACTACTCGACGACACCACCGCTGTGGGCTGCGATGCAATCAAATCTTTGCGAGGTGGATGAAATAGGCAAGGAAGAGTTCGTGTTGTGGTGGGCAGGAATTATCGAGCGAGGACGAGATGATCTGTGTCTCGTAAATCCGATCTACAACGCGGATTGCAATTGGAAGATTCATGGGCGGAAATGAGGGGATTTCACTTTGTTCCATGTACGGCGTCTCACTTTTGCTGAATTCGAAAATGTCTGAAAGATGACACGGAAGTCCTTCCACTTGTAAAAGAAGATTCATTTGCTTGATCAAGCCAATCACTATTGCTACTGAAATGAACATGTGATATAGCCTTGCATAGTCGCGGGTTTCTCAGTGCGCGGCCCTTCTTCGCAACACTCTGCACACCGCCAGCCAGCAGCCACAACTACGCCAAGCGGCGCTGGAGATTTGCGCGTTCGGTCCGCTCGGGTTCATCGACATCCTGCTCAAGCAGCCCTAAGCAAAGAAACTCCCACGATCATATACTCTATATAGAGCTCGACATCCTTGCAGTCTTGTAGCAGCTCGTCATTCTACCCTTTTTTGGGGAGACCATACGAGCTATATGGCAAGAATGTTCCAGAGCGGATCTCGCTTAAGCTTATTCGGATTGTGGTGTAGTGCAACTCCACAAATTTTGTGAACGAATCGAAACGTGTAGAGAGATACGAGAATTTTCCTGCCGGAGCTTTGGTACAGAATGCTCCGAAGTACAATTGCCGATTCCGCTTCACTGAATTGTACAGCAAATAGTACACCAAAGTGCGTCCAACTCGCAGGTTCACTCATGTACGAGCCCTGAGTTGTATGCACATTAGCTATGATTGAGCGTCTGAGGAAACCCATTCAGATTTGTGTTTGTCTATCACTAAGGGCCATGCTTATTGGTAGAATCTCTAGAGCACCAGATTATACAGTATTTTCCACAAAGTTTGTGGACCACTTTGCTTCTCCAATTGTACATCCACGTCATTTCTGCCAGTGTGTAAGTCTATCTTGCCAAGTGGAATAATCGAGGTCTTCATGATCAGCTTGTAACCGAAATACATTGTTGCATATATCGGAGCACCAAGGTATGCCGTGAGAAAACTGCTCACACTCCAATTGCCAGCGAGAAACACATAAAATCCAGAGAAGAGAATAATAAGAGCAGTTGCAATGGTCCCTATCCACGCGAGATACGGTTGGCAAGGACTTTTGAATGGCAGCCCATTCCGATCGACGCTTTGTACCTTGCAGGCGTAGTAGAATCGTAGATAAGATACACAAATGAAACACCATGTCAGCAAAACTGCAATGCTCGATAGGTTGACAAGCCAATTAAATACTACCGTAGCTCCAGAGCTCAAGTTGAGATATGCCAGAAAGCCGAGAAGTGCAGTCACGAGCACACTGACGAGCGGCAAATTCTGAAAGGGACCAGTTTGTGGCACAAAGCTGAAGATTCTTGGTGTCATGGCCGGGTTTTCCATGCTCAAAGCATACAACGTTCGGCTCGCAGCATATAGATCAGAATTAGCAGCTGAGACAACAGCAGTCAGTATGATAGCATTGATGATGTCAGGCAGCACTTGAATGTTCGCATTTTGTATGAAAATAACGAAAGGAGAAGCCGCGGCGGTCGATGCGCTTTTTGAAGCCGAGACAAGCTGTGGACTGTTGTATGGCACTAAAACGCCAATGATGAAGATACTGCCGCAGTAAAGTACTACAAGACGAACGAAAACCTTTTTGAGGGCTTTTGGGATATTCCTTCGTGGATCTTTTGCTTCTCCTGCAGTAACGGCGATCAGTTCTGTGCCACTATATGAGAACGCACCGTTGACGAAAGTGGACCAAATCGCAAGAAATCGGCCCAGCGACCCCGGGATACCATTATATTGAGCAAGCACGCCATATTCTCTCCAGTATCGGAAACCCACTCTATCATGAGTAGGGCCGCCGCCAAGCATGAGGACGAATCCAAGTATCAGTAAACCAACAATAGTGATGACTTTGAGACCGGACAACCAGAACTCGGTCTCCCCGTAGTACTTTGTGCCAAGGAGATTTATGGCTACTATCAATGCAAAAAAGCAGGAAATGTAGACTGCAATGCTGGTATGCGAGTCCCAATAAGTGATGACTATGCCGGCAGCAACCAATTCAAGCGGTATAGCTATGCCCCAACAATAGAAATAATTCCAACCTAGCAAACGATTAGTAACGTCATTCTCAGGAGAGTACAGCTTCAATACCTTGCGCAAACCCAAGTGCAGGATCGACAAATCGCGCTGCGTAGTGGGTAAAACTTCCAGAGACAGGAAACAGTGTACACATTTCAGCAAGCGAAATGACGACACAGAAGACGATGGACGCCACGAGCAGGTAACCAAGAAGACAACCAAGAGGACCTCCATTTTGCAGTGCAGTACCGGAACCAATGAATAGACCTGTGCCTATTGTACCGCCCATAGCCAACATTTGCATGTGACGTCCTTTCAGCTGTCGCTTGAGCTTCGGGATCTCATGCGCGACGATGGGATCTGATTGCCCGATTGATTGTTCATCATCGCTATTTAGTGTTCGAGGAATCTCGGTCGTCGTGTCTATCACTGCATTTCTTTTGGTTACACTGAATTTATCTTCTTGGATTTCGTAAACAGAATCCATGGGTCTTTTGAGCCTATTGATGTACTGGGAGAAAAGGAACCAGCTCAAGGGGCGCGGTAATGTTGAAAGATTGGTGCGATCGGAAGGAAATAAGACACTGGCATGTTGTTTTCAAGGAGAACTGGTGTGTCTGAAGAAATTTGCACGCCATTTCCCCGGAGAATTGTTTAGTGTTTGACAATTGTGGTGGCACACGCCTCTAACCTGCAGTCCAAAAGAAGAAGGTCGGCCACTCACCTAAATGACCTGTAGGAACAGCATCAGGCACAAGCTGCACAAAATACCGGGAACATGAACATTTACTACTAAATGTGTCCGTTTCCTGCTGAACTTATCATTGCCTCAACTTCTTCTCGGTGCGAGCAGTGTCCTCCTCGTCAGTTTCGTTCGCAGATCGTTTGGCTGAGCCCTGTCCACGAGCGACCTTACTAAAAAATCCGTCGATACGTTGTGGATTTAGCGAATGTCTGTTACTGCTCGCGTCTTTGCATATAAAGTCACTCTCGAGCAGGATGGATGGCAGCACTAACGTAATAGGGCAGTGATCCGAGCCAAGCACGTCATTGAGAATTCCGCTGCTGATCCGTGATTCATCTGAAGGTGGAGTGTCGGAAGAGTCAGCTATTTTCAGGAGCTCATTGGAAACATAAAAGGCATCAATTCTCCAGCCATTGTTGATGGGTCTTTGTTGTCGTCGTTGGTCCCAGAAGCTATATTTTCTGACATTTGGATTCAAAGCTCGGAAGGCATCACTCAACTGATAGTCTGCTAGCAGTGTCGTGATCCATTGTCGCTCCTCAGGAAGAAATCCTGTTCCGGTCTTGTACTTTTCAGGGTTGTAGATATCGAGCTCTGTGTGTGCAGTATTGATATCCCCAGTTACGATTACCTTACGGCCTGCTTCTGTCCATCTTCGTACACAATCAGCCAAGGTGCGGTAAAACGTAAACTTTCGAGTCAAGAATTCCTCGCCTCGACCTGCATTAGGCGCATAGATATTGAGCAGAAGAAAGGACTTGTGATCTGTAAGAACGCATCTGCCGATCGATACATCTGGGTCGGTATCTGGATTGACCGCTTTCCTGGAATCTGTTTTGCTAAGGGATTTCGATGCACCCAAGTCTACATTGAAGGGATTGTCGGTCCACCATCGAGTTGCACCTTTTCGAGCAAAGGTGGCTACGCCTGCGTAGCCTTTACCGGAAAAGGAAAAGAACGATTCGTAGCCCTTCACCACTGCAAGATCTTTCGTGAGCTTCGAGTAATCACTGATCTTTGTCTCTTGAAAACAGACAATATCGGCACCATGAGCTGCAAAAAATGTCTCCAAAGACTGACCAACTAACTTTGGTGGCAGGGGTTTAAGAGCTGCCACATTCCAGGTCAGTATCTTGACCATCGATTGCGCTTTGCAGTTATCGAGTGTGTCGCGGAGATCTTATTCCAACGCTAAAACGAGGTGATTTTTGCCAATTTACAGCGAATGAATCGACTGTCATACGGAGAGAAACAAGAATATGCACATGGCGAATGCTGAGCGATCGATGCATTGGACGTCATCATAAATGACCCGTTACTTTGTGCCTCATGCTTACAATTGCAATGACTGCTCGTACTTGACTAGACTTGCTCTTATTAGTCGTATTAGTGCTGAACGATGATGCTTTGGCCCACGCCTGTCTATAAGTGTTGACTGGCGTGACAGCATCAACATAGGTACCGGTGTCAGTGTCTGCCCTCTAACACCTTTACGGCTAGAGTGTCAGCCTGCGACGGAATGGCGGATGCCGCTTCGTACCAGTATATCGTGAAATTCGTCATAATTGGTGACTCTGGTGTAGGCAAATCGAATCTTATGCTACGATTGACGGACGATAGATACATGGTATGCTACCCACCTATTCATAACTTTCATCATCTTACATGACTCAGAATACCCACGATGTCACGATTGGTGTTGAATTTGGTGCGCGCATTGTTGATGTGGACAACACGAAAATGAAACTTCAGATTGTAGGAACATGCCAATTTCTTGCAACTCTCATCAGGCTAACAAAGGTCAGTGGGACACTGCCGGTCAAGAATCGTTCAGATCTGTCACAAGGTCATACTATCGAGGGGCTACAGGTGCCTTGCTTGCATTTGACATCACGCGAAGAGTTACCTTTGAGCATGCAATCACATGGCTATCAGATTTGCGAACCCATGCGGATCCTAATATTGCAGTCGCCCTAGTGGGCAATAAAGCAGATCTTGCGGACTCTCGGCAAGTCAGTATAGAAGAGGCGCAGAGATGGGCCGACGAGAATGATGTGCTATTCGTCGAAGCATCAGCCAAAACTGGCGACAATGTCGAAGAAGCTTTCGAGGCTGTCGCTAAGAAAGTCTATGAGAACATCAAGGGAGGCGTTTTTGATCTGAACGACAAGTCAAATGGCATCAAGATTCGTCAAGCCAAGGGAGGGATCATCCCAGCATTTGATGCCAAAAAAGCTGGTAACTGCTGCTGACTGAATTGAAAGTGCGTTTGATGTGTGTGCATAGCGTTTGGCGGAACGACATTGAGCAAGGCAGGAATTTTCCTTATGTTGAGAGTATAATAGTAAGATCACTCTAGTGTTGTACTGGACGTACGATGACCCACCAATTATCCTTGTCATAACCTTTGCTCACGACTTGACCGCCGGCTCTTTCTACGTCCCTTTCTAAGTCGCCTTCTTTGTACAGATGATAATACCGCTGATAGACTACCTCTTTTCCGTCCTCCACCGTTTTCCACGGCACCATGATATCCTGCGGGTCTCCTCCATCCCAGCCCCTCCTTGACGTCTTTTGCTCGAGGGCCCAGACATAGAGGAGCGCTTCACCTTCTTCTATGAGCAGAGATAGTATATGGTTTATAGAATCCTCGCGTCGTTGTTGGGAGGAATAGTGATGAATAACAGCGATACAGATGACAAAGTCGAACCTACGTTGCGGATGAGGCGTTTGTAAACCATCACAGAGCAGAATTTCGTGCCCTCTGGTAGAAGCAATGCTCGAGAGTCCCTCTGAACGATCACTTCCAACAATAAATACATCTGGATTGACACCCAAGTACTTCCCATTGCCGCAACCGATATCTAGTCCAACACTCCCCGGCTTGCGTTCCAGTAGAAAATCACGCACTACTGGCCACGGGCTATACCTCGTCTGACTGAAATGCGTGGCAATCCTATTGTAGACATCGTGTACGTGGGTCTCTTCAACTGCTGCTGAAGAAGGCTTTACTTCTGTACTGGCCAGAGTCATCTGATCAGATGCTTCCGTCACGAAGTTGTGAATGTCGCTGGTGTAACTCTGCCGAATCAATGCTGTAGTGATTCATAGGATGTAGTCAGAGGTGAATATGAATGATCACAAATCACAAGCTTTGAGGAAGTGGCACGTGTCATTTCTCGCCGAGAAGCTGGATTGAAGTCGCATCTTGTTGTAAGCAACTTCCATAGACCTGTAACTGACATTTCCAAGTTTCGTGCTCAAGTATGCCTCCAAAACGCAAGTCCGATCAAGTAGAAGTACGCGGGCCAAGAAGATCAACGCGCACAACCTCTGCTCAGGCGCGTCCTACTACACCCTCTAAAAGTCCGGAAGACAAACCAGTCGCAGAAGTGGAAGATCATGAGGAGGTATCAGCCATGGCGGAACAGAAGGAGCTTGAACCAGCACCGAAGAAGAGCAAGAACAGTGGAGGCAAAATCGACATTGGTGATCGCTTGACCGCTGTGATGCTCGACGACACCGACGGTAATTCTATCTCGCTATTATCAGAGTCGAAAGAACATGGTATTGTCTTGTTTTCATATCCCGCTGCGAGCACGCCCGGTTGTACTTCTCAAGCTTGTTCTTATCGCGATAACTATGAAAAAATAGTTGCTCGTGGGTACAAAGTCTTTGGCATCAGCACAGACTCGGTCAACGCTCAGTCCAAGTTCAAGACTAAACAGCATTTCCAGTATCCGCTGCTCAGTGATCCAAAGAAGGAACTCCTCGGTATACTAGGTGGGACAACTACTACGAAGAAGACTTCGCTTCGTTGTCATTGGGTGTTCAAGAAAGGTGGTATCCTGAAGGCAGTCGAGATTGGCATCAAACCGAAAGATTGTGTTGATACAGCGCTGAAGAGCATCGACGAAATTGAACAGAAGGGGTGAAATTCAAATGGTTCTTCAAGGATATCTTAAATGTCAGAGTGCTTGTCCTGTCGAGCCTTACGCGCTCAAACAGTTCGTAACAAAGGTGTTGGCATCACGCTCGATCTTTGGAAGACGGTAGCAAGGTAACCCTTCGAGCACGCTCAGAGAAGCCCTTGAAGCCGGTGAATGATGTTATGCAGTATCCTATAAAAAGAGAGATATGCGCCATACTCTGGGATTCCTCTTATCTTCTCACTGTAATCTCAAGCTGACGATTTTGAAGTAAGCTATTCTCCATTCTTGACAATTGCACCATTGGAAACGTAAAATGAGCTAAATTGACAGTCCTGATATAGGACTTGCCCATTTACGATAGCGGATGAATTGTCGAGTACCCAAATCCTACAGATCACCAAGCACTCTGCTTACGAGCGCATAGAATTAGCATCACACAGCCTTATCATTCAGCACTAGCACAACAGAACAAATCAAACTCTGGAACAATACTTGCGCATTTACTGCAATTATGATCAAGATAATTGGGTGAACCATTGGCCTACTGCAGAGTTCGCATACAACACTGCCTACTCAGCCAGCATCCGAATGACACACCCTTCTTCGCTAATTATGGCTTCGATCCTCGCATGCACACTGGCATTCCCATGACCGACAGCGCTGGTGACTCTTCTGTTGTTGATCGCTTGCGAAGAATTCATAATACTTTGAAGTTCGAAATCACTTATGCTCAGGCGACTTCTAAAGAGGTCGCCGACCACCATCACCAAGAACAGCCCAACCTCAAGTGCTATAAGTGCTTACTACATGACATCAGATCTTTGTGAAAGTCTCTTGGGTCTTTAGAGGATGTCATTGACGTCAATGTGTGTGATGGGCCACAATGAGACTCAACATTGAAATCGTACAAAAGTGTACCGTTTTGCTAACTTTTACGCAAAGAAATCTATAATTATGTCTCTTTAGCCAAACCACTCTACAATCTCACGAAAAAGGATCAATCATCAGCTTGGACACCTGACTGCGACAAAGCTTTCCAATCTCTCAAACAAGCTTTATCACATCGCCCATGCGATACAATTTCGGCCCCGATCCAAACTTCCTACCTGCTCCGAAACAGACGCTTCTGGCTTTGCTCTTGGTGGAGTACTTCGACAACAACGCGACAACAAATAGGTTGCCTCTGCTTACTATTCCAGAATATTCTCTAAAGCTGAGTGAAATTATGGCATTCATGACAACGAATTACCCGCAATAATCAACTGCTTTGATATACTTAGTAACGCTTAGCGGTTAGACTCTATCAACACTTGGACCCTCCCAACTCCTCCTCAAACCGAAATTGTTTAGCTTTGGAGCTGATGCTTTTCATCGACTAACTGCTATTCCTACTTCTTATGACTGTTTCAGTAGACGACACGACACGTCACGGCTTGTCTGAAAGAAGATAGGCATGTAACCTACCACGTAGAAGGCTCTATATTCCAACAAATTGTGACGGCCCCGTAATCTTCACGCTTGTGTTGCCTTTTTTGTACGCGTGCAGATCTGACCCACCACTTTGGCTACAGAGGTCCTAGACACTTTGATGTAGCGACGCATGACTTGGCAACCCCCATCTACTACATCCTTCAATGCTTCGCTAGAGCAATCTTATACCCATCATTCCGCTGTGCCCTCCACCATTCTGCAAGACTTGGATACTGAATGCATCTTGGGCGTGGATGAAGCAGGACGAGGCCCCGTACTTGGGCCTATGGTGTATGGTGTGTCCTATTGCTCTGTCAAGTATGCAAGTTGCATTGCCAAGCACGGTTTCATGGATTCGAAAGTCCTGGACCACAGTACTCGCGTTCAATTGCTACAACAAATGACGGAACCTGATCATGAGCTTTACCCGCAGATAGGCTGGTCCGTTCGTGTCATGTCCGCCAGGGATATCGGGGCAGGCATGTTGCGTCCTGTGGCACCATACAATCTCAATGCTCAGGCTCACGATACCACGATCCAATTAATCAAAGACGTGCTTAATCTCGGTGTCAATGTACGGCAGATCTTTGTCGATACAGTGGGCATAGCGGAATCGTATCAAGCGAAATTACAGCGCGAATTTCCCATGGCCACCGTGATCGTGTGTAAAAAGGCCGACTCCATCTACCCCATCGTTAGTGTCGCTAGTATATGCGCAAAGGTGACTCGCGATGCGGCACTAGCTTTAGCGGTCCCGGAGCAAGAAAGATTGGTGGCCCAGAGAGCGAATCCGTCGTCAGTCTCAACGCTGCACCCTCTGTCTGCGAATGCTCCTCTTGAATTCCATAGCGATGACGAAACACCGAGTCTTGCTCAAGAACAGTCATTCGTGGACGAACCGGATATTGGGTCATGGGGATCCGGTTATCCGTCAGACAGCAAGACTCAAGTATGGTTGAAGACACACGTCAACCCTATTTTTGGGTGGCAGGGGCCCATCAGATATTCTTGGTCAACAGTCAAGGAAATACTCGAACCCAGCAACAGATCAGTCGCCAAACAAAACGGCACAATCAAGATTGACTGGTTCGAAGTTTCTGAAGACGGACAACAAATGTTGGATTTCAGTGGTTCGGCAAGCGCGAAGAAGAAGGATGGATTTAGTGTGCAATCCTCCTTTGGCAAAAACGTCGGTGCGGAAGGCTTTGCTATAAAGTGAAGCTGGGTGAAGATTGGTCTATAAATCCTCGCGAGGAATCTGTCCGAGGACAATTCCTCCTGTCGTGGTCGTGATGTTTAGAGAACTATGGAAGGGCTTGTGGCCTAGCGTTGCAATGAGCAAATGTTCATCCACATTGTACTCTTCCGAGATGACGTTTATGCTTGTCGGATACTCAAACTTGCCTGTAGATGTCGACAGTCTCACATCTGTGGAGTATGACTGTGGCACAGTCACATGGAATTTACCGCTCTCAGAGGTGCCGCATAAAGCAAGATCATCTTGCATGCGCGACTCTACCTTGACAGTGCCAGAAGTAGAAACCAACTCAACTTGTGCAACGTTTTGGAATACCGAGTCGTGCAACACAGCATGAATGTTTCCTGCCGCTGACTGCAGCTTCGTGAATGCCCGAGGCTGTAGTACAGCATCGATCGAACCGGTGAGACTTGTAATTTCTTGTCTGTTTACAATCACCCGTCCATCAATTCTGACGTGGCCTGACCCGACGTCTACGATGATCTTGTCGGCTTCAAGTGCCCCATCATGTAGCGTCACGTCTCCTTGCGCCGTGACTAATTCGAGACTATTAAAAGTACTGCTGATATGATTGAGAAGGATGGAGCTGCGGTCTGCATCAATAATCAGATGATCAAGTCGTGTGGGAATCGAGATGATCGTCCTAGCAATAACACATTCCCGGACTTTGTCGTCATCGATACCTGAGCCATTGATGATCAGGGCGACATCATTGTCTCTTTGGATCATGTTGACATGGCTCTGCAAATCATTGTCTGACAAAAGGACGTTGAAAGTTACCACAATCGTGTCTTCCGTGCCATGCTCAACCAGAATCTCGTCTTGCGTGACGAGAGCAGCAAGAGTATCTGAACGAGTGAGGACGCGTGACAAGGCAGCTGGATCTAGCCGTGCTTGGTGAGTGAATGGAGTCCATGGAATGCCTGCGCGATTGCATGGATCACCTCTCCAGTCATCACCTCCGCTGTCGTGGCGGAACAGCAGAAGACTTGGGAGTGACAAGAGCACAAGACACGCTGTGAGCCTCTTCCACATTGCGCAAACTGTCATGAAACGCGCCTCGAGTACGAGTACAGTAGCTATAGTACTTCTTGCTTCATAAGATGCTCACGACTCGACGCGATCAGAGACTAAATCCTATCACGGGACACGCCAACAATATCACCTCGTGCACGCAAGCACTCGATCCATCGAGACACAAGAAAGTCTGACGGGGACGCTGCAAAAGTCAACAAGTGTTGCAGCGTGTTTTGTTGCCGCGCAGAATTCGAAAACAAAAATCCCCAAAATTCAGAAAACTCGCGTCGTTCGATTCTTCCTTTCCTTGACCCGCTGCTCATATCCTTGCGCCCTCCCCCCAATCAGCGCAGCGCGCATCGGCCCTCGATCATGGCAGGCGCGCCCCGCTACAGTGAAGCAGATCGTCGAGGTAGAAACACCAATCAGGATGTCACCAACATAGGGGTCGCGGGTCGCCGTACTGGACTTCGTGTGGAGGGTGCTCGGCGCGGCAGTGACGGATTTGAGAATGAGTCCGCCTTCTTCTCTCCTGCCACGACAGCGAAGAAGCAGTCGGCGATGAATCATGTATCCAGCATCAAATCTGCCGAGAGTGCTGTCAAAATTAGCGGTTCTTACGAGGACATGGACCTGCAAGAAAGTACGTTCTACAATGAGAACGCGACCACAAGACTCTAACAAACGCCAGGCTCAGCGCAAGATGTTACGACACTCTTGAGAAGTAGAAGTGAGGCACCGAGATCCTCCGTCAGGCGCGCGGCATCACCGACAAAGACAAATCTCAACTCTCCCGCTTTGCGCATCAGGAGTACATCACGACAGCCAAACTCTCCGCCAAGATCAATCTCCCGTGGACCATGGCGACAAGCTTCCATGGACAACGCGCTAAAAATTGCTCGCAAACTGGATTTTCGTCAGCCAGATGCCGACGGAGGCGTGTACGAGGTTGATATTCTTACGGGGACTACGAGATCCCCTGTATCTGAAGAAGAAGAACAAGTAGACGAAATGCAAGATGATCAGTCTCCAGTGGGTAATGCAGATGACAGTCTTGCAACTGAAGACAATCCGGCGACCTTGGACGACAACACAAGCCTCTTGGTAGAGGAGTATCACAATGAGGACGTCGAGGACGTTGGAGACGCACAAAATACAGACCGCATCACATCGAAGAAGAAAGCACAAAGCCCTGATGTGGACCAGAGAGTTGTCCCCCCTCCCACAAATGACGAGGAAGAGGAGGAGGAGGAGGATTCGTCCAAGTCGACCTCAAAAGTGTCGTCAGCATTAGCCAAGAAGACAAAGGCACGATCGGCACCAGCGGATGAGGACAATGACATGCGAACAAAGAAACGTGGTACTATGTCTAAATTGAAACCTCAGGCAGCAAAAGTTTCTTCCCGGCCTCCCAATAGTCCCTTTAAAGGGCGAGATAGGTCCGTTCGTTCTGCTTCCAGGCAACGGGAATGGAGGGAGCCCGTAACGCACAATAAAGTTGAGGACGGCGAGGATGACGACAACGATCAAGGTGTACGAAAGTCCACACGACTCAAGGTGGCTCCACTGGCATTTTGGAAGGGAGAGAAGCTTGTATTTGGCCGTGGATCTCGTCGCAAATCTGCTGGAGGCACTGTTGGGCTCTCACTGCCAGAAGTCAAGGAAATTATTCATATCGAGTCTGACGATGAAGGCCGTCGCAAGCCCGTGTCGACGAGCAGACGCAGCAAGAAGTCGCAAAAGTCACGCCAGAACCGAAAAATTAAAAAAGATCACCGTGCGGGTCTTGGCGACGACGACGAGGACGAGGACGACGACCAAGAAGACGATGAAGAGGACAATGATCCGAATGCATGGGAAGAACGCATACCGGTCGAAGCGCCCGTGCGTTCCTTTGACAATCCGGCGCAACTGGTGAAAGTCAAGCTGGCCGTGCCACATTCACAGTACGTGCCGCGTCCTGTAGTGGGCCAGAACATTCTTTTCCAAAAGACACTGGCGGAAGAACCGCACTTTGCGGCAGGAGTATTGGATATTCCTGTTGGATCAGCGAAACCCGTGAAACCATCAAAGCACAATACCATGTTCTTCTTCATCTTTCAGGGCTACGTTCAAGTCAAGATTCACGATGTCGAGTTTCGATTACGTCGTGGTGGACAATTCACTGTGCCGCGAGGCAATTCTTATGAAATACACAATGTAGGCAGTAAAGATGCAAGATTGATTTTCTCACAGAGCACGAATACTCTGGCAAACCACCTACTTGCTCATCCAGAGTCATTGTCGCTCACGGATACATCATAGCGTGTCCCGTGAAACCCGAGTAGTATAGTCTATAGTTGGAAAATGTACTTAATTTTTTTTTTGTCATTCATCCTGTTCATCATTATCACGGGCTTCCTGCACGCCGCGCAACTTGTCAAACAAGTGCGTCAAATCAGTTTTTTTACTCATTGCCAAAATATACTGTGCCAATTGTTCTTCATCGGGAGGTTCAGCAGCATCGTCATCAACCTCGTCATCATCACGACCAAGTAAAGATTGCGCCTCATCACCTCTTGGCGTAGGACTCACAGAGTCATCGCCAAACAAAGTGTCCATTTCTTCGAGTGCAAGACCCTTTGTTTCTGGAAACACAAAATAGACGACGAAAAAGGAAAGTGCACAAAATCCGGCGTGGATGAGGTAGACTCTGTACCCAATCTGTTGCTGCAAAATGGGCGTCAATTCTCCGACGATGAAATTGAAGAACCAGTTTGCAGCGGTACTAAGACTTGCGCCTTTTGCACGGATACTGAGTGGCAAGATCTCGGGCGGGTATAGCCAAGGTACGGGTCCCCAAGAGTACCCAAAGGCGGCATTGTAAATCATGACAAACACGACGACGTAGCGTGGCGTGTAATATGTGTCTATGGCGATAAAGTAGGCAATTAGGGCGAGCGATATGCCCATGAGTACAGCGCCAGAAAGGAGAATGATGCGTCGTCCCCAGAGGTCGATGACATACCATGGGACGATGGTTGCAGCGACGTAAAAGAGTCCATTGATGCCCGTCATGAGAATGGCATCGCGGCCGACCCACCCAGCTTGTTCGAAAACGAGTGGCGCGTAGTATGAAATAACATTAATGCCGTTCAACTGCGCGAGCGCTTGACTCGACATGGCAATCAGCACGCGTTTGCGATACCGACGAAACATCTCTGCATACGATCTCTCGCCCTCTGCGTGCATGACGAGCACGGCTTCTTTGATCTCGCGATACTCTGCGCGCGCAGACGGATGCTGTGGGTCCCCGCCGCCATAAAAGTTGCCGAGCACAATAAGTCCCTGCTCATCGTGATGGTGGTCGAGTAGCCAACGCGGCGATTCTGACAAGACCACTGAGCCGAATGCGAGAATTGCGCCCATGATGCATTGTAGCAGAAGCGGGAGCCTCCACGATGCGTCGTTTGGGATATAACTGCATCCATAATCAACCCAGACACTTGACGCGTAACCTACCACATTTCCGGTGAATTCAATGCATGCTAGTTTCCCACGGTTATGTGCCGGTGATATTTCGCTCTGATAGACGGGAACAATGGTGGACAACATGCCAACACCAACACCAGAAATGACACGTCCCACAATCATCATCCAGAATCCATTTGTGAGTGCCTGAAGGGCTCCACCCACGACAAAGATGATGGCACCGTAAAAGATGGTCAATCGTCGGCCGAGTATGTCTCCTATACGTCCCACAGCCAGAGAGCTCACTAGTGCTCCTATCTCCAGCACTGCAACCATTGTGCCGATTTCTGCTGATGAAGGCTGGTTGAAGTAATCCTTGAAATAGGGGCCGGTGATAATGCCGCTCATGACGCCTTGATCATATCCTATAATCCTGCCATCAGTCCACCATGTCCTGTGATGTTGCTCTGGTGAGGAGTGTCACTTACCAAAGAGGAAGACGCCGAGCGAGACGAAGCAAGAGGTAAAGTAGAGCAATGGTCGTCCTACCAGGAAACTCTTGTGTTGCTTCATCACTGACTCTGCCATCGTATGACAGGAAGTCCGTGCGTAGCTATCTCAGCCTCTCGTTCTACTGCGACAATGTAAAAGAATGAATAAGAAGTTGACGTGTTTGATTGGAACGATCGAAGAGTGAAGAAAGAGGCAGATGTCTTGACCAATTCACAATCAGCAGCAGATGTGGGGTTCTTTTGTTGTTATTTTCTCACTCCTTCCCACGCTTCATCCTTGGGGCAAGAGCTGTTGCCAGACTCACTACTCGACCATTGTTCTATGACAATCTTGGTACAAATCCATCATCTCAACCTTGTGCAAAAATCCCTGGAGGCTAGAGCAAAAAGATTTTGAAGAGAACTTGCCATCACCTTTATAATCAAGGCATACAGAGCTCTGCAGTTGCACAAATTGCCTGTGGGCATGGAGGACGTGCAGTATATGGTAGTGTGATTTTGTCACTACGCGAACGCGTACTGCCTTTCATTGTGGTGCAAGGGAGAAAATTGTCTTATTTCTAGTTAGTCTTGAAACAGGGAAGAATAGTCGTTATGCAATCACGGTCTCTATACCAAGTGAATTCCTTTATGACAATCATTCTACGGTTTCTGATTAGCCGCATAATTCGAATGTTGTTGTTGTTTGTATGGTTGATGACCAGCCCTGGGCTTTAGTAGCTTGTCATCAATGTTCATTGCAACTCGATTCTGCTGAACAAGACTGCCATGGCCATTCGCTACGTGCCAGTAAGGGCATCAATTGATTTGCGGGCTGGAAACTAAGAAGTAGACAATGCTCAAGCAGTCTACTACCGTCTTCATGTCAAATATCCGCGCAGGACCAGGAAATGTTTTGCCAAGGCGACAGATATGATGTAATATATATACATATCTATAGATGAAAAATGCATGGCTGGGACAGCACAGTACTCGAGTAATGCAGGACGGACTGAATTAGCGATGATATATTTGATATGCATATGATTTGTCACCGGTGCACTTGTTGGAACATGACGTACCCGCGAGGATCGTCCCGATTCCGGATCTCTTGTAACTTCCAAATAAAGTTGATGATCAGAGACACCATGAGCGCGAAACAGACAAAGATGGGTCCAAGAAAACTGTCGAAGTGATCTGCACTATTCATTCATCAGTACAGTGCTCTTTTCCCGTGTCTGGACGACTAGTCTTTTGCTTACCTTCGTGCACGAATCATGTTGGCTCGTCTCGTGTATATGTAGTATCCCCAGCATGCCATCACCACAGAAATCAAAGCATAAACAGCGCCCAGGACGCGTCCACTCGTTGATCCGGCGGCATTGTATAAACCCAAAGAGACTGTGGTGAGAAGGAACGCAACATGCATCCACTTGATGAAGGTTCGCTCATTCGCTAACCAAACCTTTGTTTCAACCTTAAGCGGACCAGAATCCTTGATCAACTTTCCAGGTTTGCGCACGCCAGGGGGTAATTTACGAATATCGAAATCGTCCTGGACACTGTTTGTGCCGAGCAAGACCTGACCAAAGCTCTTCATTTTTCGCATCGAACCAAAAGTACGCTGCAGATTTGAGGAGCCCGATTGGTCGATTTCGATGCCATCCTCATGTTCCGTTGTGTTTGTCGAGGTTCGTGTGATTTTACTGCTTCTCTTTTCCACAGCTGCCTTTTCTTTATTCGTTGCGTTCTTTCTAGCATTCTTAGAAGCCTCCTCGAGGTTACTTGTTTCCAGAGACTTGCTCATTGGTGAAAAGACCATTTTCGGAGGGTATGATGAACCGGACTCCGGGTCATTTCTATCGTACGCATGCTCGGGATCTTGCCTAATATCCTTATCCGAATCAGGCAGCCAGAAGGGCAAGAGATTGACATGGTTTTCGAATAGAGAAGCCACGCCGTGAGCGAATTTTGAGAATCTAGGTGCGGCCTTGACGAGATGGGAGGAGGAGAGTTCTTCGATCCAGGCCGGATCGGCAATAGGCCGAGCTAGCTTGATTTCAAGCAGGCCAAAAGGTAGTCGATTTATCTCGCCCTTGTTGATAGACTTGTAAGGATAAACTTGACCTTGCTCATCAATATCGCGCCTGTGCCACGCTTCAGGATCCCGACATGGGCGCTCGCGATCCAAGCAATCTTCGCGGATAAGTGCTACATTCGTGTCGAAAGTCGCCTTGATCGAATCATCTCCTGGTATCTGGAAAGCGGTTCGAGTATAAGTAGCGCGCAATACAGGCTGGAGCTTGTTACTTGTAATATCTTCTTGTATGGATTTCAGCGTAGACTCGAAAGCCTCAGGGTTGCGCTGCTTCTTGATCTGTTTATCAAGGACATCTTTACTGCCGTCGATGAATGATTTGATATACTTTTCCTTGATAGGAAATCCGTCAGAGATGTAATCAGCGTCATCCTCGCCAGTAGTGACTTCGCGCACAAAGTGCACCGTGGATTTTGTCTTGAGGTTACCGTACCATTGGAGAAAGATCGAATGGGCGGCATCCTTGTGTTCGAGCTTGTCGAGGTACATTTTGAATCTGGCATTATCAAAGTAGAGCTGGGTGATAGTCGGGTCTTCGTGGTACGCGCCCGAGTTGTTATCGGGGTCCTGTTCGGCCTTTTCGGTAAAGACAAGTACGGGAAGCCTTCGCAAGATGAATGTCTTGACTTCCATGAAATTGTCCGGATGCACCCAGAATTTGTAAGAAGCCTTGGAGTCCTTGCCATCAGCAATGTTGTCGAAAGCGCCTAGCGACTTTGGCAGCGAAGCGGCAAGGTCGAGGGCGCGAGTACTGCTTGCAACTTCACGCATGCCAGCATATAGAGCGGAAAGACGATAAAGAAGAGGCGAGTAATTTTCTCGATTAAATGGACAGGCCTGCAGCCTCACGGTAAGAAGTGGTCTCACGGTATAATCAGTGTGTAGCTTGTCGTGCTTTTTGACAATCTTAATGAAGCCAGTATAATTGAGGCGAGAGTACTTTTCGAGTTCCTTTCCCTCCTCCGTCAGTTCGTCTAGACTGTGAATGAAAGTCTTTGCCTGTCTCTCATCGACAGAATCTTGTTTTCGTATTTGATCGAGCTCGGTTTCCGCCTTCGTAACATCTTCCAGCAGGACATTGTATTTGTGGTTTTGGAAGGAGTATACTTTTTCCAATTCTGCATCGAGCGTCTCGACAAAGGTAGATTCATCGTCTTCTGTCCAATCCTGTGCTGGAGCGTCTTGTTTCAGGAGTGATTTGAGTTGGTCGTAAGCAATATAAGACCAGTCGCCATGCTTGCTCGTCGCCAGTGTCTGACCAAACTTCATTGCGAACCCGCTACGCAAGCAGTAGAAGTAGCAGGCTGATGGACAGAAGGAGTGTCAGACAGAGAGGTAAAGGTGAAGAATGACGGATCAACCAATCACATGCGGAGAGACCGAACACATGCGCGTGGCTGAGCATCGAGTGACAGGAGTGGACTGCAGTCTGTGATGAAGGATGTTCCAGTTGCTTACCGGGGACTATCATCTCTCGGGGACACACAGTCTTGGCTAGAAGTGCCTGATACTAATGCTGCGCTCGTAATCACTGTCTAGCTTGAAACTATGTTATACAGAACGCTCTTCTGTGCTGACTCTTTGTCCTCACGGCAGCAGCATTATACACAGGACACACATCATTGTATGACATTGTGTGCAACATGCATGCGTTCTTTTGCTTCCTTGCACGGCTCGGGCACTGTCCCGTAGGCATAAATAGGACTGGTTGCTTTTGTTTTAGCAGGCGGCATAATGTACTAGCCGGATGTGCCACAAAGTGTGCAGCGTGCTGATACTAGGCATTCGTCCAAGGACGATAATGCCAGCCTAACGCCGCGCTGTAAGATGTCTGCGTAGAGATTGCAACGGTTACTTGGTGGTGAAAAGCTTATTTCAATGATGCTCAACGACCATGCTTGTTTTTCATCTGAGCAAAGATACGATGTTTTTTCTGATCAGTGTGGCCATGATTGCCTTGATGCTTTCGCTTCTTGAAGTTGCCGCCTGTAAGTTGATCAAATGATCGAGATGCTGCACTGGTCTGTTCGGCCACAGACTCAGTATTGCTGTTTATAGTGCCACTCGTAATTCGATCAGCGGCCTCACGAGACGGACCCGAGGGTTTTTCATTTTTGGTGTAGAGCAGCAGATAAGCCTGTTGCTTCAAGACCCGTGAGATACCAGCGTGCGACACACTGTCGTCGTTGAACTCGTTCCATGAGGCATTGCAACCTTTCCCAAAGGCATAGTAGTGTCCTGAATTCACGCCGGATCCTTGGTGCACAACAACGCCAGTGAGACTGTACGTGGCCGGACCATGACCCGGTGTCATGAATCGAGTCAAGTCCAGCTTCTCCTCGTACGTTACTGCTTTGTTGATTTTGGAGGATTTGGAAGCATAATGAAACCTCTTGAAGTGAATGACCAGGTTATCCGGAGCTCTGTAAATCGTAGTTTGTTTACGAGCCTCTTGCAGCGTCTTGCACGCCTCGCATCGATATCGATTCTTCCCTATCAAGTTCTCCGCTGTGGTCAGTCGAGCAAGACCTTGTTCCACTGTGCTCAGACAATCGAGCGACACGACAAGCGTGGCCTCATACGTGTTGGACAGTACTTTACATTTGCTGCAGGTGATTTGCTGCCTCAGATGGCCTCCAAACAGGCGGTGTACAACGGTAGTCTCCTTCGAGCGGTGATCCAACGTCTTGGCCTGGCCCTGTAGGGCATTATTTTGCAATTGATCGAGGAGTAGGAGGAGGAACTCGTGGGCATCTTCTTGCCTGCCCGTCCTGAAATGCTTGCCAATTTCTGGAGACGCATTAGTCTAAAGTACGCCGCCAAACAGCGATACTTCCTCACGCTTGATATTTTGTGTATAAGCGGGCCGGAATGAGTGTCCGCGTTTCGTGCCTTTGCCAGGATAAGCCTTGTTTGCATGCTCTTCTAATTTACAGAAAGCACAGTTATTGAGTCGACAATCGTGGCTGTGCTGACCGGAATGTAGATACGTGACGAGGCCAGGAACGTGCATCAGGACTTGCATGACAGAGTTCAGGAAGCAGGTGTTGCCGGTGTTTTGTAGTCCAGGTGGAGCAGACATTATTTTTGGCCAGGTGCGAGTCAATGTGTTTGCTGGGAAGAGAACTTTTTGCGGCTCTGCCAAATCATCTCCTGCATCTCGACCACCATCATCATTGCTCTGTCGTGGACTATCTTTCTTCGTAACGTCCCGCTTGGTGGTGGACTTGACTGTACTATGGCCAAACGACTGGGCAGCCTTCACAAACTCCACCGGAGTTTCCAAAAGAGCCTGCAGACTGACCCTCTGAGCCACCTGCAGCATGACAAGAAGACCCTGGACCGCCGAGCACTGACTCCAACAAGAGACTGAGCAGCAACAAATGTTTTTCCGGCAAGGCACAAAGAAAGTCTGATGCCGAGCAGATACGAGACAAAACCCCACAACATCTGACGTTTCAGCGCAACTTTTGGCTGCAACACATTTCCGTCGTTCAATTCTAGTGGCCTCCAGCGACCATGTCCTTTGAGTGCAGGAAATGGACGGTTGATAAGAAGGGCCAGACGACTTGCCATACATTGTTGGCTCCAGCAATCACGCCCGGTCACATCTTGATCCAAATTCATGCCATCACATTACTCCCACCAGACTGTTCGAAAGTCGGCTTTTCCTTTGCCGGCACTGTTCTTTCCTCGTTCGAGCGTAGTCCGCACAAAATCGGGACTCGAGTATGGGGTTTCCATGCCACAACAACACCGAGCGAGATTGCGTCTATCCTGCTCGTTCCGGAATGGCGTGTGTGCAGGATGAAGACAAACCTGTCATTCGCAGAGTGCAGCACACTCGGTGGCCCTGCGCTGCTCGCTACGCAAGCACTGCAGACGGCGCATCTTCCTGCCTTGGGTAAACCGCGTGTCCTTGTTCATGGCGGACACACTGCGATTGCCACGTTTGTGGTTCAGGCGGCCAAGGTGATGAAGTGTGAAGTGGAGTGCACTGTGCCCTTGGAACACAGACAGGCATGTAAAGAACTAGGCATGACTGATTTTGTGGACCTTATTGAAGGCACTTCTGCCGGTCTGACACTCGCCGGGTTCCGGGGTCGCCACGAACGCAATTTCCACTTGGTGGTGGATTGTCTTGGTGACGATAGTACCTTGTACGATCACATTGAGAAATATACTCACGAGGGAGCAAAGTATATGACTGTAAAGGAACAATCTGTCTCATGGTCAGGCTTCTTCAAACGCCTGACTACGAGTGTGCCGCGAGATTACGTCTACCTCTCCGTACAGCTTGCACCGGCGAATGCAGAACGCACACTGGCCATGGTGAACAATATGTTGAGCCATCCCGACTTTATACGTATTGAGATGCAGGATGAGTACGGGATCGAAGATTTCGGTGCTGCCATTCGTGCAGCAGAAAGCAATTTTGCATTCGGATGTACCGTCGTGGAACTGGTTGCACCCGAGTCGCAGGAATCAGAGGGGAATTTGGAGATTGCCATGAAACAAGGGCAGGTACAAGTTGAGACTTATGCTCTTGAAGGAGACAACAAAACGCAGCGCCTCTCTGCTGTGGACAATAGGGGCGTATTCAGCTTGGAATGAATTCGTTGCAATGATGGAGTAGGTTTATGCATAAGCGAGCTGGCTTGGGCAGATGCAGAAGGTGTTTGTACTGAATTCTATCAACTTTTTTTTTCTCAACTTTTCCTTTTGTTCTCCTCTTTTTGAACCCTGAGTACAAGCTATATATCACTACTTGAGACCGACGGCATGTTCAACGGCATTCTTAGCATGGTCTACTTTGACGCCCAATTTTGTCAAGATTGTTTGTGTGTTGTGTTTCGGGTTTTTGGCATCAAACACTTTGAGAATGTCCGTCCACACCTTTTTCGGATCTTGTGCGGCATCAATGCCTGACCAGATTCCCTTCTTTTGATAGTACCCGACGATTGGTGCAGTCTGGTCGTGGTACGTTGACAACCTCTTCTTCAATGTGTCGGCATTGTCGTCCGCTCGTTGAATTAGTGGCTCACCAGTCAGATCGTCCGTCATGCTCTTCTTTGGAGGATTGAATTCCTTGTGGTAACTTCTCCCGGAAGCAGGATGTACCAATCGTCCAGTGATACGAGACACGAGCAATGAGTCGTCAATCTTGAGCTCAACAGCATGATTGAGCTCTTGATTGCGTTCGGAAAGCATGCTGTCCAATTTTTGCGCTTGTGGGATTGTTCGCGGGAATCCGTCGAGAATGAATCCGCCGGCACATTCAGCATTGGTAGAAAGCTCAGACTTGATCATGTTGATGACAATATCATCACTCACAAGACCTCCCGACTCCATAATCTTCTTTGCTTCCAAACCGAGTTTTGTCTTTGCCGCAACTTGCGACCGCAGCATGTCTCCTGTGGCAAGATGACACACTTGGAACTTTTCCTTGATGGCCGGTGCTTGTGTTCCCTTGCCTGCTCCTGGTGGACCCATGAGGATGAGCCGGAGTTGTTCGGAAACTGTCTTTTTCGGGGTTTCCGGGCTCACTCTTCTCTCGAGCACTTCGATTCGGGCTTCGAGCTTCTTGATGACATCGTGCAACTGGTCAGCCATGACTTGATTGTCTGCTGAATGGTAAAAGGGAGAGATGGATGGATGGATGAATGGAAGAACGGAGGTCTGAATCTCAATACCGAAGCGGAGCAACCGTATCTCTCGTAAACAATCCATCAAGGAAGCCGCGTCGTCAGATTTTGTTGGCAAAAGACAAGTCGAGTCGCTTGCTTCTCTTGCTGCACGCCATCACAATCATGCCGACCGCGACAACGGAAGAGACGATAGCGTTGTCCTCGACGCAAGTTGCCGTCCATCCCCTCGTGCTTCTCTCCGTGGCAGACAGCTATAATAGGAGTGTTACGGGCACAAAGAAACGTGTCGTGGGTGTTTTGCTAGGACAGAATAACGGCAAATCGGTCAATGTTGCAAACTCATTCGCTGTCCCGTTTGAGGAAGACGAGCGCGATCCGAGTGTTTGGTTTCTGGACCATAACTTTGTCGAGAGCATGTATGACATGTACAAGAAGATCAATGCGAAGGAGAAGATGATTGGATGGTACCATTCCGGCCCAAAACTGCGGTCGAGTGATTTGCAAATCAACGAGCTCTTCAAACGCTGGATCCCCCAGCCTGTACTTGTCGTGGTGGACGTTATGCCTACGGTCGGCATCCCTACAGAAGCCTACTTTGCAGTGGAAGAGATTAAAGATGACGGGTCGACCACGAGCAACACGTTTGTGCATGTTTCGAGCACGATTGAGGCGGAAGAATCAGAGGAGATTGGTGTTGAGCATCTACTCCGTGACGTGCGTGATCAGAGTGCTGGCACATTGTCTACCAAGATATCAAATCAATTACAATCACTGCAAGGACTCAATGAAAGACTGGGTGAGATCGCGGGCTACATTGAGTCTGTGCTCGCAGGCAAATCACCCGTGAACCATACCATTCTCGGAGCCTTGCAGGACATTTTCAATCTCTTGCCAAACTTGACGCCGGCAGTCACTTCTGACGGCAAGACAAAAGAGACGGCACTGTCGAGTGCCTTCAAGACGAATATGCATGATGACATGATGACGATATATTTGAGTTCATTGGTGCGATCAGTCATGAGTCTACATGATTTGATCGATAATCGCACGGCAAAAGAACAAGAAGCAGTCAAGAGTCAAGAGCCAGAGACCTCCACTGTCACAACCACCACCGCGTCGTCGACGTCTGATGCGTCATCTGAGACACGGTCGAAAAAACACGAAAAGAAGGAAGATGGAGGAGGGGCCGGCGGCGGCGCTGGTGATAATGATGATGACAAGATGGAAGAGTAGAGTAGTGTGGTGAAATGCTACTATTTTACAGACGCTCAAGACTTTTTGCCATCACTCTTAATTCTCCTTTTCTCCATCCCTCACACTCAATCAGCTATGTACAAATCAATCGATGACTTTAATGTGGTATTCTCGCAAAGTATCATTGTCGACTTGCGAGGGACTACCAATGAGCGCATCACTGCCACTTCCTGTCTTCGGAAACGCAATCACTTGTCTGATGCTCGTGGCATCACACATCATGGCAACGAACCGATCGAGACCGAGTGCAAATCCGCCGTGGGGCGGGCATCCACTACCGAGCACATTCAAGAGGTGGTTGAACTGCGCGATACGTGTCTCGCTCATACCGAGTGTCTTAAACACGTGGCGTTGCAGTCTTGGATCGTGAATTCTGATGCTGCCGCCGCCAATTTCGACACCATTCATGACGAGATCGTAATGCAATCCACGCACGCGTTCGCACCCTTGTCCTGTCGTTGATGAGAGCAATGTCTCCACGTCGTCTGGGTGCGGCGCGGTGAATGGGTGATGCGTGGAGGCGAGCCCGAACGTGCCGCCCTGTCCCGGTTCGTCCGCTTCGGAAGGGCTAAATAGTGGGAAATCAGTGATCCAGCATAATTCAAACGGTCGTTGTGCACGGAGCGGGGTCAGATTGTGTTGTTCCAGAAATGACTGCAATAAAAGACGTACTTGACCCATTGTGGTGGATCCGCCCGTCAATTGCGCCGGCCTGCGGCTCATGACGACGAGCGCGTCTCTTCTGAGTTTCGACAAGTCTCGATAAGCTTCCGATTTTGAGTGCGGCTGGATGATTTCTAGGAGATGAACATATTCATAGAGGACCTCTTTCAATTGTTTCGTAAATCGATTTTGCCAACCGGAAACGTGCAAGACGTCAATTATTTCTTCTCCTTGGTCGACCATTTCGATTTCTAGCCCGAATCGCAAGTCTGGTTTGTCCGATCCATACAAGCGCATCGCGTCCTGATATGCCATGCGCCTGATTTGTCCGTTGCTTACATTAAATGGTTTTCCATCATCTACAGACAAAACGACTTTGCCGACCGCCTCCATGACATTTTCCATCTCGACAAATGCCATTTCCAAATCAAGTTGTGTGAATTCGAGTTGCCTGTCTGCGCGAGAATCTTCGTCTCTAAAGCACTTTGCGAATTGATAGTACCGATGAATTCCACCGGCCATGAGAATCTGTTTATACTGTTGCGGACTCTGGGAAAGTGCGAAAAACTGGCCCGCTTTCCGTGTAGGCACAACAAACTCACGCGCTCCTTCCGGAGTAGATTTGAACAAAGCCGGAGTCTCTACGTCCAGAAATCCTTGTGCCTCGAGCGCGTGCCTCAGCTGTCGCTTGATGCGCGCGCGTTCACGCAGCGCAGTGCCGAGTCGGGTAGAACGCATTTCTATTTGCCGGTGTCGAGCACGAACAGAAAGGTCGACACCTTCTTCCGCATTGGGAAGAAATGGTAATGGGCCAGCAGCATTCAGGACCTGAATATCCTCAATCTCATAGTCGAACGTCCCTGCGTCTCCCTCATTCGGCCGCTGAGCATGCGTTGGCCGCAGTAATTGCTTGACTTGTACAGCCACACAAGACTCCGGCGTAATGAGTGACAACTTTTGCGCCAATGGACTCCATGCCTCGTGCCTCGAAATCAACTGAAAGGAAGAAATGTCGTGCTGCGGTTGAGTATCAGCGTAACCCCGTAACCTGAAAAACCGCAGGTTTTGAGAAACTTTTCGCTTCGGTATCTCGAGCCATCCCTTGAGCAGTTTGGAAGAGATGACAGCGGCAGCATCACCAGCCGCAGACATGCACCAATGTTTGGATGATCAAAGAATTTATTTGTCAAAAGTCTATTCTCAATAGGAAATTCAAGCCGCTAGCAGCTGCCTGGTGGAGCTCTGACCACTCAAGGGCAACAAGCACTTATCTTTCTGAAAGACAATGGGTGGGTGAGACATTAACAGCAAAGCAGGACGATCAGCTCGCTGTCAATAAACAAGTCGGGCCGAACAAATAGAGGCGATCCGAGTCCTGTGAGAGGCCGTCGGTAATGCTAATTGAATTCGTGATTGAACAGTACGGCTTTTAGGTCATATACATCATTCATGCTTCTGCATGAGGTTGAAATATTGCAAGGTTTGTGGGATGCTCTGGATGCTATCAATGCATACGAATGCGTGACGAAAACGGATTTGTATGAGGTTTAGAAGAAGCTAAGGAGAAGCAGGACAACGGAGTCGTAAAAGATTTTATGGTGAAACTAAACAATCTTGAAACCAGAATGAAAGAACCGCCAACGTTGATCAGAGAAGGGTTGCGTACAAAGTTCACGACGCGCCTACTCTTACTTTTATGCGCAAGTCCCATTCGACTGAACTGTTGCCAGGTCTTCACATTGTCCTTGAGTGACGCATTCGCAAACGCAAGAGGGCTGTCGTCGTTGGGTCTGGATTCCATCTTTCTCCCGCCACGCCTGGTAGTTCTTTCATTCTGGTGCCAAGATTTTTCAGTCCGATGCGTGGTGTCCCTGCCTCAGCTATTCGCAAGCAGGAAAATTCTTAGTCACTTGTGAGTATATCAACATGATTCAACTACTGCATGAGTGCTTGGTGGATGGGGCCTTGTCAGCTATGGTCTGTTTCATGGCGACCTGCAAGGCTATATCAAACAACACATCTTGTAATTCGCAAGCAAGACGATGCTTGTAAGTACTTGTACGGAATTCAAACAGATCCAGTCGAGTAATATTGGCAATAGGGCTGTAACACGGCTTCCGCATTGTTGTGTTTGAGGACCGAATTTTGAGGTATCTTTCTCGATGAGCTCATATACTCTGAAAATTGTGAAACGTGCCTCGCGCCTTCCCATACTCCTTCTTACTGGACATGGTGGGATCGCCAACTTTGGTCGTCGCGATAGTCAACTCGGCATCGTGGAGTCGTGCGTAAACATGCTGCATCTACCTGTGCATTTCCCATTACAGCCTAATGAGTGCGTAAAGCGTCAGGCTCCGGATCAGAATTATGTATCTGGGTATTTCACTCTGCACGTCGTGAATTTCGAGACGTCCTCCACATTGCAATGAATCTTCTCGGTAATTTTCGAGCTATTTGCTGTTGTGCTGCGGTAAACTATGGATGGGAAGGAATAAACACGAGCGGCGAAGGGGAAAATAACAGATCAACCGCGGCATACCAGTTTCGACCTGCTCCGAACTCTGGGAAGACCGTTTCTGTCGTTTCAAAAAGGCGCTCGGCGTGTGTAACAAGCATTTTAACCCCCGCGGTCCCGCAAGTCATTTAACGCCACACAACTCTACCATTCGTCCATGTTGAGCCTCTCGCAGTTGGTCGTGTACTTATCAGGCAGAATGACCGGTCATTTCTGTGGTGGTGCTTCGTCAAACGAGGCGCGGTCGTTGATACGCAAGCTTAAGCTTCCTTGGACAAGACGAAAGCACGACTCAAATTCCAAAAGGTGGCACCTAGCGGGTCGACAAACAAAGCTCCATGATGTTGCGTGTACAATGAACGAGGTGTCAAGTATTTTCTGTTCAAGTCGTTTCTAATCAAATGTGCTGTCGGCTTGTTAAGACATCACATGACAATTTATCTCCGAAGCTGTCCGGCAGTGACGGGATTGGAGTTGACGGCTAAAGAGATTGTGGCATATCTACCGCGTGAAGCCGCCAATCTTGTTGCGTGATAAGCTTTCCACTTGATTGGCAGTTGTTTATTACCCACAGTGGTTGGACGTCCTAAAAGCTTGGCAAGGATTGAATCAAGCATCTCTTGTATGACTGGTAGATACAATAGTATTAATATGAATATGAAATGGTCGTCAATTCTTGCTCGGGATCAGAAAAGCGTTTTGGGCGCGATTTGTGTAAGATGAGTTGTGCACCAATCAGAAGTGGCGCAAGTATTCTGTGTAAATGCTCCCCACGAATCAGTGTCAATCTCTTGACAGATGACCTTTAGCACCGGCGTTTGGCAGTCAGACAGGCAGACATTGCCGATCAGCCAATGGACGTGACCAACGGAGAGAAATCTGTTGGACCATCGGTTTAAACAAGTCAAGCAAAGTGTGATTAGCATGAAGAGATGAGCTAACACGGGTTAACAATGAGGAGGCCAACATGTTTCACATGCGGGGGCTGCACAATCAGTCACGAGGTAGGCGTTGCTACTGCTTCTCCCGTGGCTGGGTGTGGGTCTTGAACGTTTGACATGTCACTGGAAGATAAGGCAATCGCAAACGGACTTCAAGCTTAAATAGCTGCACGATCCCTTGTGGTAAGATAATCATCACCCTTCCCTGTCTCTTCTTTCATTCAATATGGAGATGGGCGATATCACACGTATAAAGGTGGCAGGCGAGGCCACCTTGACGGCCGAGCAGATGCACACTCCTATAACCCCTTTTGCAAACGAGAAAATCACCCACAGTATCGATCACAAACCAACCTTCGGCGACACCACGGCCTCTGACGACCTCGAGAAGGAAGGAGTTACGTATGAAGTAAATTCTGTCGACAATGATGAAGCTACGCCCTCCAATCTTTACCCGTTTCCAGAACTCCCCGGCGCACTTCCGGAAGAGCAACAATTCACCCTGCGAGCCGTGTCTATCGGATGTTGTCTGGGTGCTGTCGTTTCGGCCTCCAACATCTATCTAGGTCTCAAAACTGGCTGGACATTTGGTCCATCTCTCTTTGGAGCTATCCTTGGATTTGCCATCCTCAAGCCTATCTCAAAGTACGCGCCTCGATACCTTGGTGGTGGTGCATTTGGCCCGAAAGAGAATGTCTGTGTCCAAACTGCTGCCACTTCTGCCGGTGGTCTTGGAACCATCTTTGTGGGTGCCGTGCCGGCCATGTACCAGATGAATCTCCTCGGCAAATCCCCTAGCGATGATATCGGTAAACTCCTGACCTTTACGGCCTGCACGGCCTACTATGGCCTCTTCTTTGCCATTGCACTGCGCAAATTCTACATCCTCAAATTGAAGCTCGTATTTCCTTCGCCTACAGCCGTTGCATACGTCGTTAGAGCACTGCATGCCGGCGGTGCCCAAGCCGAACAGGCAGCAAAGAAAAAAGCGTACTGCTTGGCAATCGCATTTGGAGGTGCTGTCATCTTCCGAGTCGTCTCTTCCTTCTGTCCCGGTGTTCTCTGGGACTGGCACATCTTTTACTGGTTCTGGAAGGCAGGACACCACTCGGCCTTTCTCGCTGCCGATTCATGGCAATGGTACCTGGAACTGACACCGGCTTTCTGTGGTGCTGGAATCTTGTCCGGCATGAACGCCTCCCTCTCGTTCTTTGGTGGCTCCTTCCTCGCTTGGGCTTTCATTGGTCCTTTGACACTTCATTACGGTGCTACCTTTTCAAAGCCGTTGGATGACGGTGTGACTCCAGGGTACATTAGCATCTCGTCGCTCAGTCTCAAGACTGGCTTGTCTCATCCATCTCCTCGATACTACAACTTGTGGATCGGTGTCTTTGTCATGCTGTGCGCTTCATTTGCAGAACTGGGTATGAATGGACCAGTCCTATACCGTGGTATCCGACGAGCCTTCTTTGACAACCTCGAGAAGATTCCTGCATCCCGCTCCTTTGCACAAAAGCACATTGCCGGCGGCGAAGTCGAAATTCCGGATCCCTCACCGGCTTCTCAACAGGTGCCAGCTTGGCTGTGGTCGTCCGGTGTTTTGATTGTCATTTTCTTCTCGTGTCTCGTACTGGGACTCCAGTACCACGTCAACGTTGGCGTCACCATTCTCTCGATCATTTTAGCATTCATCTTTTCCTTCATTGCTGCACAATCGTCCGGAGCGACCGACATCAATCCCGTCTCGACTTGCGCAAAATCATCTCAAATCGTATTGGGCGGCGTTACCCAGGGTCAACACATTCATGGCGTCAAAGCTGAACGAATCAACATGGTAGGAGGTGTCGTTGCAGCCGGTGCAGCGTCCCAGAGTGTTGACATGCTGGGTGATCTTCGAACAGGTTACCTGTTGGGCGCGAGTCCAAAAGTACAATTCTACGCACAAGCAGTCGGATCCTTTTTCTCCATCTTTCTCTGCGTGGGATTCTTTATCCTTTTTGCGAAAGCTTACCCATGCATCCTCGATGCCGACGCGGAGACCTGTCAGTTTGCTATTCCCAGTGTCTCGGCATGGGTTGCCATTGCTTCTGCTGTGACAGGCACAAATTTCCCTGTTCCTCAATCTTCTGCCATCACCGCTCTCCTGTTCGGTCTCGCTTCCATTGCGCTCGTGGTGTGCAAGTACAAAGTCATCCCACAAAAGTACCACGTCTATGTTCCCAACATGAACGCCGTCGGACTCGCATTCACGCTGCCTCAGTCTTGCTACTCGACTGCCATGGCCTTTGGTGCAATCTGTTCGTACTATTGGTTGAAACGATCACCTGGAACTTGGAACAATTACGCCTACTCACTCGCTGCGGGTCTCGCTGCAGGAGAAGGAATCGGCGGTGTCATTAATGCCGTATTGCAAGTTGCTAAAGTCTCTGGAGACTTGTACGGTACTGCTGCCGGATGCACCATGGGTGAATTCTGCGGATAATCTTCTTCCTGTTTACCTTGTCTTGGACACATGCACGCAGGCTATGATTCCACGATGACTCAATTTTTATTTCGTGTAACGTCAAATTTCTCAGTAATTCATAATGTATATAGAAACACATCTTTCTTTCAGTGGAATATTCGACCCTTTCATTTTCGATTATATGAATTCTAGCTTGCTTGACCTCATGATGTACCACCAGCGTTCGAGGCAGATTATACGCACATTAGAATATACGAGAGTAGTCTGAGGACAAGCGTTGCCTCAATGGACAGTTGAAGAGTGCGAGACAGCTCTCCAGACTGGATCGTAAGACCTTTGAACTTCTTGCGTGGGCTGATTACTTTGATCTCCCTGATGGCTCCAATGATAGGGCGCCGTTGAACAAGTCTGGCTTGCCTGCAGGGTCAAGTCTACGAACCAAGTGACGGACAAATTACAGACTCGATAAGTTGGAACAATACATGATGTAAAAGAGAGTACATGTAATACCAGGATTCTTGAGCCGAGCTGAGAGAGAGAGACTAAACAACGCCACTAAGTCGATCAGTCACCGATGGCAGAATCTTTGACCAGATTCATCAGGACGCATCAGGAAACGATTGTTTGTTGTTTTTGATATAACTATAGAATGCATTTGTATGAGAAATGTTTACTGCGGACTGCTCTCAGGACCGTGCAACGGACATATGAACGATAGTCAAGAATGCACGTGCAGAAGAATTACTTTTTAATGGGAGCTCTGGTTGCACACTTTTGAAGTACAACGTTGCATGAACTCCATTGGCAAACATAAGAGATGACACGAAGAAGAGCTTTTTAATTATATAGCGTAGTGTACAGCCGTACTTTCCATTGTGCTTCTCTGGCTGTGAGGACAGCGGCACAATGGGAAAAGAGGCAAGATAGTCAAAGAAGAATACTCACAAGAATCTTTCGAGCTTCTATTGTGCTGGTCGCGTGTCGGGCCCAGCAATCATCTTGTCAAACATAGGAATCAGACTTTGAGCGATAGTGAAGGAAAACACTAGCTTCGGTCCAGCTGTAAGCAGTTTGGGAGTCAAGCCTTTGAAGAAAGCCGTCACTCCTTCCTCCTTGATCATGTCCTGTACAATCTTTACTCCAGGCTTCGGGTTATTGAAATCTCTGTTCTGGATTCGGGTCTTGATGACGTCGAGCGGCGCGCTGACGGTAAGACTGGCGGCTGCCCCGGAAATGGAGGAAATGAAGTTTTGGAACCAGGTAGCTTCAGAGTAATCTTTTAGTCCAAAAAAGTATTCCTTCGTGAACGCAGAACCCCCAAACAATGCGAAAGATCCAGGAGCGTTACGAGCGGCAGTCCAGCCCCAGCCTCGGTACAAGTTGAATTTTTCATCGCTAATGATTTTGAACAGCCCTCGACCCCTGAAGGATTCCGGATTGGTCTGCATCTTAATCTTGAGGACGTCCAAAGGAAGAAGAACAATCTCTCCAATTCCGACGAGTGAACCAGCCGTGGCATACATCATCGCTTTGCCCGTTCCTTTGCCGAATGCCTTATCGAATTGAGTTCCATAGTGGGAAGACAAGTAGTCCTTGACTATCGGTTGTCCAGAATATTTGTAGATCCTTTGCAAGATCTTGTAGCCAGCAGCGTAGCCTAGACCAGGAAACAATGAAATCAACTTGCGACCAATCTTAGAGTTTGCATCTTTGCGAAAGACTGCTGTGTTGAATGCTGCAACACTCGTTACTCTGCCTTTGTTCGACATGAGTCTCTTGCTGATGGTGTCGACCGGATGGAACAAGGCCAATTCGCAGACTCCCGCTGAACCGGCACCAGCAAATCGAGCCAAGTTTCCTTCTTTCCTCTATTTCAGTATCAGTCAAATGTCCGTAGCAGTGTCGGAAGCGTGATCCACCCACCGTTTTCGAAGCCGAGGAGCCGGTAGATTCTGGCATGGGACTCATGATGAACAGAGCCTGTCACGAGACGTGAGGGACCTCAGAACGATCGAGATGATGATGCCGAAGATAGCAAAAAGGCTGGAGATTACAAACTGTTGAACTGATTTCAGTGCATGCGGGTAGATATTGAGTGACTACACGTGCACATTTCACCTGCAGAAATTCCTTCTTGCGTGCACGGCACTTTGCAAGTCTCACACCACTGTCCTTTGGTTTGTGACTCTGACTTGCACTTGATTGTGCTGCGTCGCACGTAGTCGTTGGGCGCTTCATAAGTTATCACTTCTGTCCTTGCGAGAATTTTGGCCCTTAGAATATAACTTTATTCCCGAAATCTTGAATAGCGTCTTTCATTCATCGTGCTGATTGTCATTTCATTTCGATTTGTGGCAGTGATACTACTCTTCTGACCAGGAGAGGTCACTGTGTGCGAGATGAGCCATAGTCTGAGTGCACATGAACTGGAAGATATCCGCTCTAGTTATCAAGAAGAACTGGCTGGACTTACCTTCAACAGTAAACCCATCATCAACATACTAACAACCATCGCGCAAGAGAATCTGAATGCTGCCGCAACAATTTGCAAGACAATCGAGGATCGCATACGTACGGTAAGTATTCATCTGCAGTTTATGAGCTTGGCTATATGTGATATGAAGTGCTCGCCGGCGCTCTCTTGCTTCCCTGGCCATCAAGATTTGATTTACTGACCTGCATAAGGCTCCCCCGCATCAGAAACTACCCGTCATGTATCTGCTCGATTCAATAAGCAAGAACGTAGGCAGTCCATTTACACCAATCTTCGGCCGGAATCTCTACAGAACATATATGGATTGTTACACAGCCGTGGACAGCGCTACTCGCCGATCTCTAGAGGCCTTATTCAGTACGTGGAAACTGCCTGTCGCGGGATCTACCTCATCGGTGCCAGTGTATCCCGTCGATGACACCCGTAAAATTGATGAAGCATTACTGAGGATGAGAGCCGTGCAAGACCGCAACTCCTTCCAGATGCAATATGCTCATCAACCACTACGCTACCAGTCTCCTACTCCCTTCCCTTCACAATTTCAATCAAGCCATGCTCCTTCTCTTCCTCCTAGTATATACGCTGAAGATATAAGTCTCCACAACACATATCGGCAATCAACTCCTGTCAATTACGCTGCAGTCATGGACCCTGGTCCTTTACTTGATCGAGACCCTCTGGCAACCATGATCGTATCAGATATTACAGCTCTCCTACGGACACTGGATGCTCGCGCCAGGATAAATCCCGAGGACATGGAAACCACGAAATACACCACTGGACTACGGGGTTTGTTGGAAATGCTTTCCATGCGCAATTTGCGCCCTGCAGAACTGGAAGATATCCGACGGTTCTTGCCGGAAGTCGTGGCCTTTTGTGCTCGACCAATACAGCCATTGCGCCATTCTGAACTACCTCTTGGGTCGGGCATGCCAATTCAACCAAATGTTGATTTCTTTGCACAGCTGGCTCAATTGGCGAATGGCGCAAGCTCGTCTTCTCTGCCTAGCTATGGAGCGATCCAACTATCTTCCTCCGCCATGCTGCAGCCACGTCCAGACCTAATCAATTTGCTCTATCTCTCGATGCCAATCCAGTGTAATGAATGTGGTCAACGTTGGCGTAATACTCCGGAAGACATTGTTTCGCGCGATCAACATCTCGATCGACACTTCAAGACGAACCAGCGTCTTCGCGAACACTCTGTTCGATCCCAGAGTCGCGCTCTTTACCTCTCGGAAAGTGACTGGATCCACTTCTCGACCACGATGGAAGGTGACGTTGGCGTTGGCCCGGCTACCTCGGAGCACACGGTAGACCCATCTCTATCGACTGTGCCCAAGCCGAGCGATCCGGCGCTGCAAGACTCTGTGTGCCCGACTTGTAAGGAACAATTTGTCACTGATTGGGACGACACCAATGAGACTTGGATCTGGAAGAATGCCGTTTCTGTGGCAGACGTCGTGTATCATGGCACTTGTCACGCTGAAACAGTTGCTTCCCAAGCTCGTTCCAAAAAGTTTGCCGTCATGGCCAAGCAGGAGCAATTACATGAAGCGCACGAGTCTGGTCATGATGAGGGCAACGGCAGAGGTGATGACAGTGAAGATGAAGACATCTTACTGCCGACCACGACGACGAGGGAGGCACCAAGTAAGCCTGAAGAAGCAGGATCAGTCAAGGAGGAGGAGAAAGAGGGAGAAGCCTCGATACTGCCTGCACAAGACAGAGTCAATGACACACTGCCATCGCAGCCATTTGTGCTTGCAGATGCGCTCAAGTCCTTGTCGGCAACCTTGTCCGCCATCAATGGTGTCAAGAGAAAAGCGAGCGAGGAGTTGGAGGACGTGCGTGTCAAAGCTGAACCTGATTCGTCATAAAAAGCAAAACAAAAAAAAAATTTCTTCAGCGAGGAGTAACTTGACATTTGTACAATTCCCCCAACATCGCAACTTGTATGTTCCATGCACAAATTCGTTAAACTATACAACTGACTATGTCTGTCTGGTCGGATCGCCATACGGGCAAACGAGCGGCTCACCAGGGTGTCGGCCAGAAAGAATATGGTGCGCCATAGTCTTTGGTGAGTACTTTTGACTCTTACCCATCGTCGCAGCCTTCTTGCTCAATTCCTTGACTTCGGCTACATCGACATTCTTGTCATCCAAGTATGAAATGACTCCCTCGACATAGGCTGGTGAAATATTGTACACCTGTGCCAAGTATCGGGTCCTCGTAGTCTTGGACACTCCGAGGTTCATGCAGTGTGCTGTGTTTTTATGAAGATGGTCGCGCTGTACGTCATCCATGACTCTATTGTAGAGTACGCGAGCCTGTTCATACTCCACATCCGTGCCTTCATTCTTGTGGTGAGACTGTCTCGAGACCATGGCGTCCGCTACCACATAAGGTGCCTCGGTAGCGTTATCACTATACATGGGAGAATCATAACTGTTTGGCATGTAATTCAGACGGTCTTGATTGTTGTTGTCAGTACGCATTTGCCCGTCGAAACTCATTGGAGCGTAATTCTGTGCCATAAAGGGCGTGTTGACTGGAATTTGATGCATGTTTGCTCCAATTCTGTACATTTGTGCGTCCCGATAGAAAAACATTCGCCACTGAAGGAGCATGTCGGGACTAGCTTCGATACCCGGTACCAGAGATGATGGAGAAAAGGCAGCTTGATCAACATCCCTGTGGTAATTGTCTGGGTTTTTGTTCAAGACAACTCGACCAAACTCATTGAGAGGGAATTGATCTCGTGGCCAGACCTTGGTCACATCGAATGCGTCAAAGACCGTCTTGTCGGCTTCCTCGGCAGTCATGATCTGGTAGTATGCCGTCCATTCCGGGAAGTCTCGTTTGCCAGCTTTAGCATCTTCAATCTGTTGAAACATGTCTCGCTTCGAATAGTCTGGGTCAAGACCAGAGTACTTTTGACTGTTTTCGAGAGACATAAACTTTTGTCCACCTTTGATCTTGAAAGTATACTTGATGTAGTGACGTTTGCCTTCTTTGTTTGTCCAGGAGAATGTGTGGCAACCGTAGCCGTGAAAGTTCCAACCATCTGGGTGTCCCGAGTCGGAAAAGAACATGGTACCTGCGTGGTTGGACTCGGGGACGTTTGCGAGAAAATCAAACGTGGCATCGTAATCAATAAAGTTTGTCTTTGGATTTCGGCTCTGACTTCGAATGTTGTCTGGACCTTGCATTGGCTAGAGGTGTGTGCGTTAGTGAATGGATGCAGGCTGCAGTTGTAGGTTGATAACATACGTCTCGTACAAAGAAGATTGGCCAGTTCAGACCAACAATATCGTAATTGCCCTCGCCCGTGTACAGCTTGATGGCAAAACCTCTTGGGTTTCGAACGAGATCTGGAAATTCCTTGCCCAGTGTGACTGTTGAGAATCGAAGGAAGAGCGGCGTTTTCTTGCCAATGTCGGAAAGAAAGTCTGCTCTAGTCAAGTCGGTGACATCTTTCGTCACTTCGAAATAACCGAAATGGCCGGAACCAGCTGGATGGACTCGACGCTCAACCACCTTTTCACGCACAAACGTTTGCTGTTTTTCAAAGAGAAAGGGATCACTCGTGACGGGAAGACCACCGACATTCAGTGCATGAGCACCGTCCGCTGGCCAGGGTTGACCGAAATTGGAAGTGATGTACTTTGAACCGTTTGTGTGCTGTGGGTTTGCAGGAGCAGTGACGCCAGCAGCTTCTGCGGCAATCTGTGCAGGTCCTCTGTAGTGTTTCTGAAAACTAAAGAGCATCAGGCATGCGCAAGGATGCAATGGGTCATGTGGTTGCGTACTGAGAGACTGCATTGAGGTTGGTTTGCTCAATACCACCAGTGACGGTTTCTACTGCTTGTTTCATGGCGTCCATGATGACTGAAACCAGGTTTGGGGGAAGGGGAGAAGCATGAGTAGGGCAAGTCGGACAAATTATATAGCCAAACCCTCTTTGGGGGGCCAATACGCAATCGAGGCAATTACATCACGAATATGACAGGAGACCTTGCGTTACCAAACTTGAGGATCATTGCTTATGTAACTGGCTGCTAATCTCTTGTCAGTGGCGGTTGTAGCAGTTTTTGTCTGCGTAGAGGTTGAGTGCAACAATCCATCGATTGACTGGGGCAGCAAGTTCACGTGCTCACGCGTTTCTTGTTTTGCGCTTCACAACAAAACAGCTGTCGCAAAGCGCGTCTTCTTCTCTGTCGCTTGACCTATTCATATTCATTTGCTGACTCCCTCCTTCTCGAATGAATTGGCTGTTGGGCAAAACGAGCGCTGAGGCTCCCGAAACACCCATTCATCGATGGGCATTCGGCGCATTGAAAAACACTGTGATGCCAGAGACACCGCTGGAGCAACCGCTGATGGTCGATCCGGAATCGTATGCAGTCAACACAAACAGCATTCTTAAAGCGCCCGGTGTCGCGAGAGATAGGAAAAGCTATTCTGTCAAGTTTCACGGGAGCGTGCAGACTCCGCCGGAAAGGACCACACAATCTGGTCTGCCGCGCGATTTCTCTGGCAAATTTCCGAGTCCATGGACGCCGAAGCACACGCAGCTACAAGAGAGTGTACTCAGAGAGGCAGGACAAGAGAAAGAACCGGCAGGATTCCGCAACCTCGAAAAATCTCGTCGCGACCCCGTAGGTGGTACAAAGAAAAATCCACTCCAACAATTATCCATGCAATTACCAAGCCAAACAAGCATAAAGTCTGAAGAAACACCTGGAGATATCTATGAAGCTGCATCCCTGCCACAAAAAGGCGCCGCGATGCAAAATCTTGTCTGGGACATCAACAAGGGCTTCGAAGAAGTGCTTGATTCCGTTTCAAGGAACAATGCATATCTGCAGGAACTGGTGCGTGAAATGCAAGAGTCTTGTGCTACCATTGATGAGTCTTTTGTGGCTGACTGTACCATCAATGCGTCAGACATGACAATCAACCTTGACGAGCCACGATCTCGCAGCGGACAGTACTGGAAAACAAAATTTTCAGACTTTTCTGCTCTCGCAGCAAAAGTCAAGCTGGAACAAGACAATATGGAAGCGACGCTCAACACTTTGAAGGCCAATGTAGCCGCTCGGAATGTACATGACAAGGAAATCTGGAAAGACAAATACGAACTGCTCAAGGAGGAGTACCGAAAAGGGGAGAAGCTACGTATATCGAATAACGCCGTGCAGAGTCGTCAAATGAAGGATCTTCGTTCCGAAATAAAGCAGCTTCAGGCAGTCAAAGGCGAGAGAGATGATCTGAAGCAACAGCTGAAGATTGCAGACAGACAGATTGATGAACTGCAAGCTCAGATGACACGAAAATCAGAGCGAACAGAGGCTGTGGATTCGATGAGTCTACCAAAGCACGTTTCTCGTCAGAGACTTTCGGGAAGAACGAGTAGTAGTATGGCTTCTTCGCAACAAAACGACGCACCCATGGGGCAGGTCAAAACCGTGTCAGCAATTCGTCCCACTGCTCAACCGCAGATTGCAGATAACGTGTCTAGACGAAAGTTGCCTGTTGTGAGTTCTCTGTCTGAGCGTGATGAGGCGACCTCACAGACTCTCCCTACGACCACATCTGATAAGCATGAAAGTGTGGCAAAATTGCAAAATACGCCATGGGATCCTGTCTCGGCAGACATGGACTGCCACTTGGCCAAGGGAGTGCATCTGTCTACCAATGAATCGCCCCTTGACACACGGCAATCTAAACGACAGCCGACCATCTCCGCGTTTGGCCAATCTCGCATCACGGTCGCACGTAAAAGCCTCGAATCGCCGCGTCCCACTTTTGCTTCGATGGATGTGAATTGTCCAGCTGTGAAAGGCGAGGCGGGCAAGGTCAAGACGGATCGCTCGAGTCTAGTGGCTGGAGCAGATAAGAGGATCGAGCAGCGTAAGGCTGAACGACGGTCCAGATTGCAAAATCCGGCTGGACTTGCATGAGCACAGGGGATTCTTTTTGATTTTAGCGTAGGCTGTGTGTATCCCACTAATCGCTACAAACCTGTTTTTCAAATAGACGCAGTGGTAAAGTAGCTTTCATACCAATATTCATAATCCCTGGCCAGACCGCCGAGCAATCCCAAGACGGGCACTTTCTCAACCTTCTTAATCATACCATCCAACCTCGGCTTTGTGATGTTCTCATAGAATGCGCCTCGCAGCGTCCACCAACCCATGGCCCATGCACGGCGACCCATCTCTTCCTTCTCCAGTTTCGTAAGGGCACGTAAGCCACCCGGTACTTTGAGTGAAAAGTCTTTTTTAGACAATTCTCGCGCGGCATAATCAATGGCAACACCAATGAGCCATGGCCTCCAGTTTCGCTTGTCTCGCGATTGCGACAGCAGGTACGCGTAAATCAAGGGCCGCAAGATGAAGCAGAGTTCAGCCACTTTGCCCGCCCCTGAAACGGAATGCAGCAATGACTTGGGCGACTGTAAATCTTCCACGTAAAGCACCTTTTTCAGCAAGTACTCTGTGACTGCGGCTTGACTCGTCAATTTTGGAGCGGCTTCAGGTGATGCCGTAGTGGAAGTGGAAGTGGTAGCGACGGTGGTGGTGGTGGTCGTGGTGGTGGAGGCCGCCGAAATGGCTGCGTAATCAAGACTCTCCTCCAAGACTGCAGGATCAATTTCTCGCTCAGGGACGTGCGGAAAGACGAGTGGCCGAGATTTCGTCTCTTGCAGCAAGAGTATGCGACACGTCGCCTTGAGTGCCTCGATTGCAATAATCACTCTCCACTTGCCCTTGTCGCCCAATTTCCTGCGCGCCAGGATTTCACACAAGAAGGATAAATGCTGCATGGTCGTCACTGCAATGCTCAGATTCTTGTAGACACTGCTTGTGGATGACCAGAACTTTGTGTACCGATTGTGAGGCGACAACTGCGGTTTCTTGCCATCGTCAGGGAGACGTTCTATTGCGCGAGCCAAGATGGCGTCATGATAGATGCCGAGCAGATTCAGAGTAGCATAGAGAAGCTCACTCGCTGCCTCACTGTCCTGGAAACGCCCGGGGAGCAAATAGGTCAGCGTCCTCAATGTCGACTCGATGGACGTCACGGAAGAGGCATTTTGCAGGATGTATTCATCATACTTGGCCAGCAAGTTGAACCGCGACATGATGGAAAAGGAGCACACCGTCCCCTCTGGACGTTATCACAAGACAAAAAGTGTATGATGATGGTTGTGGGTGGAGGATTCGTCGCCGAGGGGGAAAAAGTGGAGAGGAATGAAACGCGTGCCAGTCAAATTTAGAATTTACTGCGAGCACACACAATCCTCGAAACGACAATAATAGTTCTCGACCTTGCAGCACTTTTGATTTTATTCAAAGAATATGCATGTAGCTATAGAAGCGCTCCCAAGTTTATGCACTACAATACAGCTCAAACACCATGACACTTGAAAGGCTTGATTCCAACTATACGGTCCTTTCTTAATGGTCCAACAGCATCTAGCCAACCAGTTTTCTCCTGACTACCGATTTCAAGCCAGGCCATGTACTGGAAGTTGCCTGTGATCTTGTAATTGAGTGCCTCAAGAGCCATGACATGATCGGAGACTGCCATGACTAGCGTTATTTTAGGACGCCATGCCATTGTAAGGCATACGCCAAAAGAACAACCAAAAACTTGTGATCGAGCCTGTAGACTCATGTGCTAGGCAGTCTGTGAGAATAAATCCAAAGTGCTCGAGGCTTCGATGAGCCTAGCGAAATCATATGCTGCACGACCCAATTGCCCCATTGTTTTTGAACCATATTTGGGACATAACGAAAACTCATTTCCCTTGCCTCGGCAGATTAAAGTCATTATCGTGTGGTTCGCGAAGCTACCCGCATCTAGTCCTTGTGTGGCTTTCGTGCTTCGATGCAAGAGTGACAAGAACAGTTGTTAGGACAACTAGCCTGCCTCGGGAGATGTCCCCGGGTCAGCCGTAAAAGTATGGCCGTCGTCCATAGAGATGGCTCGATATCAGCAAGTAGCAGTTTAGACCGACAAATCTGACAACTGTGTGCAACACAATGCATGGTGAAATTGATTTGAGGCTCCTTTCGGTGAAAATAGTGCCTAGCATGAGGCATTTCATATCAACTTGACCTTTTGCGCGACTCTGACGCCTAAAAGTGATCCTCGCTGACGTTTCTTCGCATTGATGACCGGCGCAAATTTAGGCACTACTTTAGCCGCGTCCTGCACACTCGTATCTTCCCTAATTCGACGCACAATGGTCCCGCCATCACCCGCAAAGACTTCCTTGGCCATCTCTTTATCTACATCAAGACTCTCCGACTCTTTCCGTTGTGTCGCTTCGAGTGCTTCTCGTTCAGCCAACCTGTCGCGCTCAAGCTTTTCTAGCAATTTGTTTGGGTCCGCTCGCGCTTGTGCTGCATTACGAGTTCGTATCTCATCAAGCCCATCAGCTATTTCCATCTCGATTTTAGCATCGATCGTTTTGCTCTCGAGTGCTTCCATCACATTATCTTCCTCCTGTTCCAACTTGTCCAACTCTGTCTCATCATCATTTTTCGCAGCAGGTTCCGTCCTCCATGGTTCAAAGTTGCGTCGCGCGCCAGACTCGGCAGCGTAATCTGCATTTTGAGGATCAGTCCTAAACGTGATGGAAGAACCGCATCCCGTGCAGTTGATGTGGAAGCGGTAGATTTTAGAAGATAGATATCGCTCCATCGTGTCTTCCTTGTCTGCATTAAACTTCTTGTGTTTGGCAATATAATCGCCGCAAGTATTACATCGCATGGAGAATGGTGTCATGAGACGTACAGGCTGTAATTTTGGGCCAATCCTGTTTTTCGCCTTGACGCGACGAAGCTGCGACGGATCAAAGTCCGGCGGTATATACTTGTTGAGCACTTTACGTTCCGCCATGCTATTTTTGCTCTTTGTGTATAGTCTAGTGCTGTTGACCTCTTCCCGTAAACAATGAGCGCAAAGCCAGATCCAGGAACAGGGCAGAAGTGATGGAAGCAAGAATGGAGTTGCCTCTTCGTGTGCACATGAGTGGCATGTGCCGTTTGTATCGGATAGAATAGCGGGATTTGATTAAATAGAAATTGCACCTCGGAGGTTCAGTTGATGCACCCAATCCTTCATCTTCCCATATTCCGGAACACTGACACGTCCTTCTCAACAAGCAAGGTCTCTCCGAGAAGCTCTAATCTTGTACTCATGAAGTCAACTGCTGCCATCGTATGTCTAATGTCTATGAATCTTCTTTCATCAACTAATCAGCCCTTTCCAGCGAGCCTTGGCTAATGCTAAACCCTTGGGCCAGATCCGATCATACTCCAAGGCCGCCGTGAGTATTCCGAGGGACGTAGCATCAGACTCCTTGACTGACGCTGTAACTTAGACCCTCAAGGAGACTCTTGCTGCAATTATTCCGCGAGAGCAGGAAAATGTTAAGCGAGTCCGAGCCGCTCACGGATCGAAGAAGACTGGAGAGACGACCGTTGACTCGGCCTACACTGGTATGCGTGGACTAAAGGCTATGGTCTGGGAAGGTTCCGTCCTCGACTCTGAGGAAGGTATCCGATTCCGAGGCAAGACGATCCCTGAATGTCAGGCCGAACTGCCCAAAGTTCCGGGCGGCAGCGAACCATTGCCCGAAGGTCTATTCTGGCTTCTCTTGACTGGTGAAGTCCCCACGGCCGAACAAGTCAAGGGACTTTCTGCAGAATGGGCTGCGCGAGCAGACTTGCCCAAACACGTCGAAGAATTGATTGACCGATGTCCAAACACGCTCCACCCGATGGCACAGTTTGTTCTTGCCGTGACGGCACTCGAGTCAGAGTCTTCATTTGCCCAAGCGTACGCCAAGGGTATTAACAAGAAGGATTACTGGGGTTACACTTTCGATGATTCAATGGATTTGATTGCTAAATTGCCCAACGTTGCTGGCCGAATTTACCGAAATCTCTACGCAGATGGCAAGGTTGCCGACATTCAAAAAGACAAGGACTATTCCTACAACTTTGCCAACATTCTCGGATTCGCGGAAAACAAGGACTTTGTCGAGCTCATGCGATTGTACTTGACCATCCACTCTGACCATGAGGGAGGCAACGTATCTGCCCACACCACTCACTTGGTTGGTTCCGCGCTCTCATCACCCATGTTGTCCCTTGCAGCGGGTCTTTGTGGTCTCGCTGGCCCGCTTCACGGTCTCGCAAACCAGGAAGTGCTCAAGTGGATCAAGAAGATGCAAGCCGCTATCGGCACTGAAGTCGGTGAAGAAGACATCAAGAAGTATTTGTGGGATACCCTCAAAGCAGGCCAAGTTGTGCCCGGTTACGGACACGCCGTTTTGCGAAAGACTGATCCGCGATACACGGCGCAGCGAGAGTTTGCACTGAAGCATCTGCCAGACGACCCCATGTTCAAACTCGTCGGACTCGTCTACTCTGTCGCACCGGGCGTCCTTTTGGAGCACGGCAAAACCAAGAACCCGTA
The DNA here is from genome assembly GCA_000836195.1 of Taphrina populina JCM 22190. Taxonomy (NCBI): domain Eukaryota; kingdom Fungi; phylum Ascomycota; class Taphrinomycetes; order Taphrinales; family Taphrinaceae; genus Taphrina; species Taphrina populina. The sequence goes on from DF820145.1 coordinate 60,158, forward strand.
CCCGAATGTGGACGCCCACTCTGGCGTCTTGCTGCAATACTACAATTTGAAACAGGAGGATTACTACACCGTCCTCTTTGGTGTCTCTCGTGCCCTCGGAGTCTTGCCCCAGCTCATCTGGGACCGAGCGCTCGGTATGCCTCTTGAGCGACCAAAGTCTTTCTCGACTGCCGCTTTCGCAAAAATGTTTGACGGTAAATAAACACGCTTTGATATGTCTCGTCTGCTGTGGGATTTAATAGGGCCATCAGAGCTTTTGAGTATAACAATCATAAATCCCGTTCTCATCTCTTGATCATGACTAGCACTATTGTATACATCATCTTGTGCAGATCTCCTGGCGTCGAGCGACTTTTAGTGCATCTGCGGACGCTCAATTGTGTTGCCATAGAGTTACCAAAGACCATTCGTTTGTTCCGCAATGGCGTACAAGATCACATGATTGTCTTTCCGCCAGGGATGAGCGTCAATTGTACTTGGAGACCCAATATGCGATTTTGAACTGTGTAAAACATGGCTCGTACGTGCTTCAAGACAAACATTGCTGTTGATGTCGATGCAGGTACACAATCAATTGCAGCCGGTGCTTGATTCGCAAGCCACAAACGACACCGGCTCCATAGTTCTCAGCCACGTGGCGCAGTCTGTCAAATAGTCGTAGAGCTCCTCCTGACAGGT